>CM076578.1:1990048222-1990328243 GCA_034641835.2 Pinus albicaulis
ACTGACTCATCCGGTGAGACATTCAGAGTTGTATCTAGAATAACTGTTGCCTTATAAAAAAGCTCAAATCTATTGCACCGGTTTTCCCGCATTGGGTTTTTCCAGGGATGTTTGGCCAAAAATAACGATGTCCTATGTGTGTGTTATTTCTCTTGCTCAGTTTATTGTTTTCACATGTAATTTATTTGAGTGAAGAATGTTTGAGTAACTGCATTGATATTTTCAGAGGTAATATGCAAATAACTTGTTTAATCTAATTTACAAGTAGGAGTAGTTCAGTTTGCTACAGTAGGGATTCCACATCTAGATCTTGGAATTTTCACATCGTATCAGAGGGTTGATCGTGAAACAGGAAGAGCAGATCCAGCATTGAGTCGGAGGCCGAAGAGCTGCAGAAAGCAACAATTCGAATCCACAGAGGGATTGCGTAGTACAGGCCAGGAGGGTTGAAACTTCTGAGAAGATCTCTCTCTGAGTTAGTCGACAGAGAGGTAAGACTTCCAGATTGGAATTTTTCCAAGGCATAGGGGGCAATGCAGAGCCTCAACATAGAGCTGGTGGGACGCAATTTCTACAGGCAGATTTTGATTCTGCCATGCAAAATGTTGTCAAAAGAGGAAGAAGCAGAACAGTGAGGGACTTTTCTTCCTCAGGAAGTTCCTAACTGGGGAATTTCAATTTTTCCAAGATTTGAGCAGTAGATCCAGGCAACAGATCTATGAGCTCCACAAGGAGTGCATAAGCTTGTCTATTGTTGTGTAGAGGGGGAAGAAGAGGAGAAGATTCGACATTTTTTACAGCCATGGCAGCTCATGGGCTTAGAGATCAGGACCAGTTGGAGGGAACCTCCAACTATGTGATTTGGAAGGCAATGATCACTTGCCTTCTAGATGAATACGATCTCAAGCTCTTCATGACGAACACGATAGTTGTCCCTACAGATCCAGATCAGTTGAAGCAGTACAAGGATGATATGGCAATGGTAAAAAGGTTGTTCCTAGATGGAGTCAAAGATCACAGTGTCCCATATAGTCGGCAAAGATACTACCAGGCAGATGTGGGAAGCCTTGGCCACGGTATATGAAGGATCTTTTGAGCAACAGAAGATGTAGTTGGAGTAGCAACTAAGGATGGCGCAGATGTGGAAAGGGGATTGTATTTTTCCATTCACAATAAAATTGTGGAGATTCATGACCAACTTGTAGCAGTGGGGTCTAACGCTTCTCCTATAGCGATGGTAGATTGGCAGGTATTTTTCCAGAGCATCCTAAGCAGAGAAACCTTTCTAGGCTGGGAAGAGATGTGGGTTGCTCTTCAGCAAGAAGATCTAAGGAGAGACTTGGTTAAGTGCAAACTTGATGGTAGTAGTGGCAGTGGATCGAAGGTAAAGCAAGAGGAGGAAGAAAATGCAGCCCTTGCATCGAAAGGGCAGAGGAGCAGTGGAGACGTAAGAAAAAAGTATCGAAGATCAAGTGCTTCAAGTGTGCTGAACTTGGTCACTATGCTTCCCAATGTTCTTTGAGGAAAAAGTAAAAGGACGAGAAGCACTATCTGAAAGTTGCAAACACGAAGATCGATGAGGATGAGTACGCCAAGAGTGCCCACGCATCTCCAAGAGGGAGATGGGGCGACATTGAGTTGTAAGTTCGCAAGAACTTCAATTGGGTAGGATCCTTGAGGAGTCCACCTAGAGGATCATACCTTTCTACGGTTTCCCAAGATCAGCAGTAGCAGGGTGGAGGAGCTTTCAGTCAGTGCAGAGGAGTGCAGAAATGAAAGATGCAGTAGTTAGTATTGCTAACATCTGAGCAGTGCAGAGCAGAGTTGCAGCAGTGCAGAGGGACGCAGTGCAAACCAGCAGTATCGTTGTGCTTTAGAGGGACAGCATGAGACTAGCTATAGTCAATATTTCAGCATTGAGATGCATCCTGAACACTTGTTCAGGATTTTTGGATGTTTTTCGATTGCTTCTCTCAACAGCTGAGTTGTAGTGCAGTGTTAGCAGTGGCAGTGCTAGCAATAGATGCAACATTTGAGAGGGAGTTGCAGTACTGATGTAGTGTTGATCGTGGCAAGGTTAGCAACAGTACAGTGCAACAACAACACAGTGATTGATGGGAGGGACGTCAGACATCATCAGCGCAGATGGAGATGCTCCAAAGTCAGAGAAATTTGCAGCAGGGCATATCTGTTAGAGCACATTCCTCACTAAGAGGGAGTGTTGATTTTTGGTAGCATAGGATATGCTCTAAGTCTCAAACTTTTCGGAGAGCTTAGACACATGCATTACAGATAACCAAAAATTGTTTTGGAAAATTCCACTTAGAAACAGTTTTATAAGAAAAATTAATTATTTTTAATAAGGACCCTAAGTCTAACATAAGAAATAAAATAATTAATGAGTATTAATGTAAACTGTGGGTGAAACTTCTAGAAAAAGCAGATAAGTCTAATATAATATTAGCTGGATTGGAGATCTAATCTCGGTCATTGAAGTCTCAACGTGAAGACTATAAAGGAAGACTTGAGGGTCATTTGTAAGATACACCGAAAGGATCAAGTGATTGAATTTTCTAACGAATTAGTGCTCGGACGAAAACTTCGATCTAAGTGATTCTTCATAGCTATTGAGGGGCAGAGATAGTTTGGCAAGAGGATCTTCTTTGGGCCAAGGATCAGCAGTAGAGAGGCAAAGGAAGATGAAGAGGAGGTTGCGCAGAGCCCAGATTGAGTGATGCAGAACCGAGAAGGGGTGACGCAGGGCCACGCAGGCCCCACGCAGAGGTGTTGATTTGGGGTAGCATCAGATTTTCTCTAAGTCTCAAATTTTTTGGACAGGCTTAGATACATGTATTCCAGACAACCCAAAAAGCGTTTGGTGAAATTCCACTCGAATTGTATTCTATAGAAATAATTAATTATTTTTAAAGGGACCTTAAGTCTAAACTTAGGAAAATAAAATAATTAAAGTGAATTAGTAGAATACGAGTGAGAATGATCTAGAATAAATGGATCAAGTTAAAAGTTAATATTAGTCATTGATTAGAGATTTAATCTAGACCGTCGAAGTCTCAACGACAAGACTATAAGATTGGCTTGATGGGTCATTTGGAAAACACATTTTGGAGACAGAAGGCAGAGATCAGATATCGATTTCTTTAGTGAGCAGTGCTGAGGAAGAAAATTTGATCTAGAGATCTTTTGCAATGAAGGGTATTAGTTCTGGTTGGAAGGAATCCTGAGCCATAGAGTACATAGCAGCAGAGACAGAGAGAGCCACAGTAGCGACGCAGAGCCAGTGACAATATAGATGCTATAAAAATCAACATCTGCTACTAGGAATATAGATCTTGTATGTCTATGAGATTTCACTATACCAAACAAAGAACCCCTTCTCCGCAGTCTGATCCAACTTAGTGCATTTTTCATCTAGTACATGGTAGTAAGCTACACTACTAAAGATCCTAAAGTGACTAAATTATGGCTTCTTTCCCGAGAAAATCTCTTCTGGTGTTATCTTTCCCAATGCCTTATGAGGAACTCTATTATATATATACATTTTCATGTTACATGCCTCCACCAATAGAAACTTGGGCATATATTGGTCATATAACATCGCTTTAGTTGCTCCAAGAATAATTTCCAGTTGCTGCAATAGGACTCTGGTTTGGAATTTTCACATGGTATCAGAGCACAGTTGATCATTCAGAGAGCTCAGAGGTGAAAATAAGGAATTTCGTTGTTCAATGTGGGCAGTAGATCGAAATTTTGAGGGGCAGCGCAGTCACCTTTCCAAGAGGTCGAGTTACTTGAGGAGATTCGATTTTTTTCAGTAAGGGGCAGAAAAAGTCAATCTCTCCAAATGGAGTGATTCTATAGGTAGAGGGAGCAACTCATATTTTTCATTGAGCAAATCTCTAGCTGGACACAGAGCATTTCTGCAGCAGTTCGCTAGAGTAGAACCCGCGTCGGGTGGAAGAAGAACACACAGAGGGAAAGTTTCTCTTAGGGAACTCCTAGTCCCGGAAATTGAAATTTCTAGTTGTGGATCGATAGTAGTAGCTAGCAGAGCCACATATTCCAGGAGGGAGTGTGAGTAGCAGAGCAACAGTCGAGCACAAGGGAAGAGGGAGTTTTCAACATTTTCAGAGATGGCCACTGTAGGGCTTAGAGATCATGACAAGTTGGATGGTGCTTCCAACTATTTCATCTGGAAGGCAAGGATCTCCTTCCTTCTCGATGAATTTGGCCTGAAATCCTACACTAATAATGTGGTGGTGGTTCCCACGGATGCAGATCAACTGAAAGAGTACAGAAAAGAGATGGCACAGGCAAAGAAATTGATCCTAGATGGAGTCCAAGATCATGTAGTCTCCCATATAGCTGGCAAAGATACTGCCAAGCAGATGTGGGATGCTCTTGCCACGTCATATCAAGGTACTTCCGAGCAGTAGAAGATGTACCTCGAGGAGAAGTTGAGGCTTATCTAGATGCAGAAAGAGGAAGGCATAGACCCCTACCTCAGCAAGATTCAGGAGGTACGATACCAGCTAGCGATTGTTGGGGCAACACATCAATCTTTAGAGCTAGTGTGATTAGCTCTCAACAACGTCTCAAAGGAATGGCAGGTCTTTGTCCAAAGTATATTGGGCAGAGACATGCTACCAAGAGTGGACAAGATGTGGGTTGATTTGCAGGAGGAGGAGTTGAGACGAGCTCTTTTGAAGAGCTCCATCAGTGGCAGCAACAACGGGCAGAAGGCAGTGAAGCAGGAGGAGAATATATCCCTTGCATCTAACGGTCCTAGTCAGGGACAGGAGGAGAAAAGGAAGAAGAATAAGGACCTGTCAAAGGTCAAGTGCTTCAGATGTAGTGAGCTAAGACACTACAGTACCCAGTGTCCTCTCAGGAATAAGGACAAGGAGGAGAAGCAGTAGAGCAGGCAACTTCAGCAGAGATTGATAAGCTTTCCTCGATGTTGGAGGAAGACTTCGCTATGTTCGCCGATATACCTCTAGGAGTGAGGTGGGGTGATTGGTTTTTGAAGCCCCAGAGTGCTACAAATGGGCAGGATCCTTGAGGAGTCCACCTCTTGGATTAATACCTTGCTACGAGGGGACCACAGTATTCAGTAGCAGGATGGACCAGTAGCAGTTAGTGCAGTCAAATGCCAGAGTGATAGTTGCAGTGAATAGTAGCAGTCAGATGCTGGGGAGCGCAGTGCAGAGTTGGCAGCAATGCAGATGGCACATTGCAGAGTCAGCAGCAATGCAAAGTTCCAGTAGCAGTAGCAACAAAGTTGCAGTGCAAATGCAATGTTGGCAGCGGTTCAACAGGGTTAGCAACAACATAGATGCAATGCATATTAGAGGTGCGCAGTAGTTGATGGGCAATGACAAGCAGTCACAGTGGCCAGACATTAGCAACATCACAAGAGATGATGCAGAGATAGGGTGTTGCTACAGGTTGTGCAGCAGCACTACAACATATTCCTCGCTAAGAGGGAGTGTTGGTTTTTGTAGCCACAAAACTTTGTGGAGGCTAGAATACATGAGATCTCCAAAACCCAGAAATATTTTCTCGAAATTTCATCTAGAAGTGTCTCAATTAGATTATTAACCGAATTTTAAATATTTCCTAAGTCTAAACTTAGGGAATATGGTTAATTAATCAGTATTAATTGAGATAAGGTGAGAAGAGTCTAGAAAATCACACGGATCGATCCAGAAATGATCCTAACCATTGATTAAGTTTTAATCTTTGTCGTTGGTGCTCCAACAGAGGATTATAAGAGGCAATCGACGTGGTGATGGAGAAAACATTTGTAGAGTTCGATTTCATTGGTAGATATATTTCCATAGTAGAAGAAGTCAGTTGTTGGAAAGAGAGTTAGAGAGATCAAAGCAGTGAGAGAGGGGCATAGACAGTGAGGCTAGAGGATGCATTTCAGATCCAACGAGTGCATTTGCAGAGAGGTTGACGTTGGGGTAGCGCAGTGGTCACTAGAGGAAAATTGATTTGCTGAGAAGGAGAGAAGTTTTCAGTTCCAGAGGCCGGGAAGGAGTCCTAGAGTGTTGGAGAAGCATCTTTCCAGTCAGCAGAAGGCAAAACGACTTTATCAGAGATCAGTCTGAGGCTATACATCCATTGGGCTATGCAGAGCAATGTAGAGGCTGAAACAGAGGGTCATAGGGTTGTATTTCTGAAGGCAAGTCGTGCCGGGAGATTCCCTATGGGGCGAGGAAAATTCCTCACTAGATTTCTGCTAGTATTTTTCTCTGTAGGATTACTAGTATTTCAGCATCTAGTTGTACTCAGATTTTCCCATTGCTGCATAATAATAAAACCCTCAATTGTTTCACTAGTTTCTAGTTGGGTTTTTCCCGGGACTTTTGTCCAAAAATTATTGTGTTAATTTTATGTGTGTGTGATAGCATTTCTTCCAGCGTTTATTATTTCGTAGGTGTTAGCCACCTATAATATTTTGTTATACAAAAAGGTGGCTAAATTTATTTTGAGCCTTCAAGGAACAAATTTCATTGCTAAAAATTGTTGGCTCTTGAAGTCTCTATAAGGCCTCCTGCCTTTTTCCTCTGTCTAGATCCTACATTGCTGTTTACATCCTAAAAGCCTCTGAAATCCTTCAAAAATCCCAAGTTAAATACTGATGCAGAACCCCTTATTCCCCTTCCTTTTCTTCCACACTAACCCCATTTTCTACTCTCCATTTCTCATGAGAAACCCATAATGTCATGTTTCTCCCTTTCCATTTCATTAAAATCCCTTTTATAAGGGTAAAAACCCACTTTTTAACCTTACCGAAACCTTCATTTCCTTTGAAAATCATTTAAAACGCATTTTTCATAAGTATTGGACTTAAGCCCTTAGGCTAAGTTTTTAACCCCCTTTTCTTCCATACGCCCGCACCCTGGAACCAAGTTTTAAACCCTTTGGCGCGTATCGCAAAGCGCAAATCGAAAATCCAAATTGTAGTTTCGTTTTTAAAAGTTCTAATCGCAAAAATATGCGCTGCGATCCATCGCAAATCGCATAATCGCAATATCGCATTTTCATATGTTGGTCAATCGACCCATCGCAAATATTTGCGATGCGATCAAACCCGTCGCAGTTTTCCGCCCATCGCAATGTCGCATTATCGCCATATCGCAGTTTCTCTCCGTCGCATAATCCGCCATCGTGTTTTCCACTTTTTGCGATTTGCGATCAATCCCGCCGGGCCCACCATACGATACCCCCGCCATTCATATAAAAGGGACTTTTGCCCTTTGTAAAGTCGAAAATGTTATATTTTGTGGTTTACAAAGGATTTTCTCATTACATTCCGCCGCTGCATCTCCGTTGTTGATCTGCGCCCCCGCTCCATGATCCAACGCTCCTCCGCACACGCCTCCTAAGCAGTCAGCCAAATATGCAGGATTTTATAACAAATTGTTTGTATTTTGCAGGTTTTCAAATGATTTTTCCGCCATTTTGAAGAAACCACAAAGGCCAAGGGTGACGATCCTCTGTCTTCTGAGTTCATAAAGAATCATTCGAAGGGTGTTAGATTTACATTTTATCAGTGAATTCATGACCCATTGATGCCATTCAACCCCGCTACTGCCCTGCGCACCAGAAGACAAGCACAATTCATCATTTGTTAAAGAGTATCAGCGCCGAAGACAAAAGTTATCAGAACCGGAGATTGAAAACCCAAAACACAGATTTCAAGTTAATTAAAGGTGTTTTGGGAACGACGAAGACATCTGTCAAGCTCAGAAAGCCTCCACCGCCATAAAAAGAGGCTAATTGAACCCTCCATAGCTCCAAAAGACACCAGCAGCCTCGCAGAAATTAAAGATCGCCGAACAATTAATGCAAATCAAAGAATCTTATCTCTAATTGTCGGCAAAACCATTCTGGAAGTTGAAGAACAGTCGGGAAGCAGGTCTTTTCAATCATTTGGCCTCGAATGACACAAACAGAGTTATGAAGTAGAGTTATAAACGATTATATTCCCACCTTATGCCTTGCCTGGTTCCCAAAGGCCAGGAATTGCATTAATTGCATAATTGATAATACTTGACCCCTGGGAAATCCTCCCACCTCTTCATTTTTCTATAAATACTGCTATAGAAGATGAGAAAATGTTGGTCTCTGGACATCTGAATGCATGTAATGGTTATTCTGAAGCTACTGATGCCCTGTCTTGTAACTGAAAGATACACAAGTTGATATGAGAATTTCAAAGCTGTAGAGACCCACCGGGCTTGCAGATTGTAACCGGTTTGAACATCAATACAAGCTGTTGATTTATGGGATTCATGATTTGTGTCAATGGTGATGTGTTCCTCACTATCAATTGTTATTTCTTTTAATGTTTTCACTCTGTTCACTTTCTCTGATAAAGAGCAGCAAACATAGAGTTAGGATATACCCTCCACGGTACCCTACTCTTACTGAAAGCTTTACTTCTATGTTTTCTTCATTTGAATGTTCCCTTTGAAGAGTATATTAATGCAGGTTAGTTTAAAAGTACTTCCCTGATCTAGATTGCTCTTTAAAACGAATGTTTTCTGTGTTTTCCCTAGATTTTATTAATGCAGGTTAGTTTAAAAGTACTTCCCTGATCTAGATTGCTCTTTGGGATTATCATCTGTGTTTCCTTATTGAACATGCTGAAAGCAGGCTAGTTTAGAAGCACTTACCTGATCTTAAGCTGTTTGAATTGTTTTTTAAATGTTTCTGATTGAAAGTACTTCAATGCAGGCTAGTTTAAAAGCACTTACCTGATCAACAGAAATACTTTTATGTTTCCCCTTAAGTACATGTTGAAAGCAAGCTAGTTTAAAAGTACTTACTTGATCTTAGACTGTGCTTTGTTCTTCCGTTTCTTTGGTCTTTCACTTCTTATCTATTTCATTCCATAAAATCACTTTAAAAGATCCTTTGATATAAGTAACTTGCCCCATGGATCCTTCTTGAATCTTGCTGTCCAATTAAATCCTCCTATGACTCCATAGCCTAATGGGTTAAAACTGTCTTTGCCCTTTTCTGTAAACTGAATCATTCCTTCATTGCAGACATTTTCACCCTTTATTTAGAACTGCCTTTCATCTTCATCATGTCTTTGCCCAACCAAAAATAAACAAATCAAACCCATGCTCTTCATAACTAGCCTAATATCACAATTTCAGCATTTGAAGATCACATCTTTGAACTTATTCTTAGAGAGATCCCTCTCTGGATTCAGGAGGGCTAGATCCTTGAATCCCAAAGCGGTTTGATGTTTCCCCTGCAGTTGGAATTTTGCCAATCTTGCTAATTACAGGGTGATAACATAATGGCGACTCCACTGGGGATGAGTTGAGTTTTCATCTTGTTTCCCCTTGATTTTCACATAAACTTTTGAGAGTAAAACCAACCCTTTTTCAAGCACTATCAAACAGTAGTACTTATGTTGAAATCAGTGACAATCGAGGTAAACCCTAGGATTTCATAAGACTTATCTAAACTTGAAAAATTAGCTGGTTTAGCCATAATAATAGACTACCTTTGTCTCATAACCGTAGCTAAGTTTTGAAACAAAGTTAGCACATTCTCCAAAAACCACACAACTGAAAAATAACTCAGAAAACCCAAAAATATTTCAGATTGGTATCTAATAAACATGGTAGTGGACCATAAAACATGTTTACTTCTATAAAGGAGCTAAAAACTTCCACTTGGCGACTCCACAATCCTGAATAGACCTTAATACTCCACTGGGAAGAACCCTTATCATCATAACATCGTTTAACACTCAGTTAGAAGATTGTGGACTTACATTTGTATAAACAGATTAGTTAACCTCTCAAAGATTGTCATACCTGGTTAAACTTATCTTGTTTATCTGGGTCTTAAAAACACAACATAGTGGCTTCAGAAGGATTCACACTAGAGCCCATCCTAACCCTGATCCACCTGAGATAGTTGATAACCCTCAAAGATTACTTAGGAAGTCTCCTAGGATTAAACTATAAATTGTTTTCAGATCACCTTTAAGAGCTAATTCAGTCCCAGAAAATATTTCAGCTCTGCAACAATCACAAGATGATTTAGTCAATCCCTTTAGAACTAGGTCTCTTGGTGACTTAGATCAGTTAGGTTCTGAGTCTCCGCTTTAATCTCCTGAAACAAGTGAACATCTTGGTAGTAGAGAGACTACACCACCTGATTTACACTTCCTCCACAATCTAGGTGTCTCTCATCCAAGATCAGCTCAGCAATCTATCCCTGGTCCATCCACTTCTTCTCACCCTACATCCACTGTTCAAACCACTCCACTCCAACCCACTTTCACTCTTGTTAATCCACCTCCACCTCCTTCCATGGCTGCATGGTATGCCCCCTTAGTTCTTCCTATACCTTTAGTCAATCTTCCACAGGACTATCTGTCCAAAATCCCATTATATGATGATAGTAGGGCTACTACTGCGTCACAACATGTGGATAAGATGAATGACTGCTTTGACAGAAATGAGATTGTTGATGATTCTGTCAAAATGAGATTATTTGCTCAAAGTTTGGGAGGAGAAGTAAGAAAATGGTTCAAAGGCTTAGCCCCTCATAGTATTAATGACCTTCAAGGTTTCCATCAATCATTCTTAAACAAATGGGAAGTGAGGAAGAATCCTCTCCAAATCCTGGCTGACTACAACAATCTCCACAGGAACCCAGGGGAAAGTGTACAGGCTTATTGTACTAGATTTAACAGTATCTATAATGCACTTCCCCCAGAACTAAAACCTCCACAAGGCTCAGCTTTGAACAAATTTCCTGAAGGATTTGACTCTGATATGACCTATTCTCTAAAAGAGAGAGATTTTTCAACTCTTGAAGATATGCAAAGGGGTGCTCTTTCTGTCGAAGTCAATTTAATAGAGAAGAGAGCAAGAATGAAAGTTGAAAAGAGAGTAGCTTTTAGAGAGGAATCCTCACCTTCCACTTCAAACTCAAAGATGGAAAGAATGATGGAAGAAATGATGAAAGAAATGAGCATAATTAAGAGAGCAAAAGCAAGCCTAAACCAAACTACTTCTCAGAATAGAAACCACAACCAGAATCAAAATTTAAGAAGAAACCAACCTCCAAACAGACCTAGGGAAGATGATCAACAGATCACTCCTCCATTTCATCAAAACTATATAAGTGAAGCTGAGGAAACAGATGAGATAACACAGGAAAATGATGTCAACATGCTAGAGGTAGATAATGATGACTTTGAGAGTCATTATGAGAACAAACAAGGTCTATACACACCTTATGGTGACCAAAGGGATGATGATGAAAACGGTTATCAAGATATGGAAAACGTCATCATAGAGCCTCACAGAGAATATGACCTTAGAAGCAAAGCCAGTCAACAAACTCCCAACACTAAAACCTCTGACAAATCTTCACAAAACAGCACCACAACCAAGCTTAAAAATGTCAAACAAAAGGATAAAACAGTGGCTGTTGATTCTGGCAAAGGTAAAGAGAAAGACACTCCAAATCTTGAAAAGCAGAATGCAGACCTTAGTAGTACTAACACTTCAGCTAGTACTCCTAACAAAACCATTTTACCAAATGTAAATAGAACGAATCAGCAAGCTGATGTTGCTGATAGACTAGCAGCTAGTAAGGCTGAGACGAGTCCTTCAAAAAACCAACTTCCTTTCAGCCTAGAGCAGGAAATTTCAAAGATCAAAATCTCTGTCCCTTTGACTAAGTTAGCTACCCAACATGCATATAGAGCCCAAATTCTGAAGGCATTAGATATTGAGGATAGTAATGACACAGTAAATTTTAATGATGACTGGCCAGAGCTTATTTTTGGTCCTAAAATTGAAGGTAAATTTCAAGAAGGGGTAGTACCCCCTTTCTATGTCAGCCTAAATGTCCATGACAAAATCTTGCATAATGTTATGCATGACTCTGGAGCCTCACACAACCTTATGCCAAAAGTGATAATGGAAAGGCTAGGGCTAGAAATAACTCGACCTTACAAGGACTTATATTCTTTTGACTCTAGCAGAGTGAAATGCCTTGGCCTAATCAAAGATCTTTGTGTGAGTTTGACTCAAATCCCAGCCAAGTGCATAGTTATGGATGTTGTAGTGGTTAATGTGCCCCCTAAGTATGGCATGTTGTTATCAAGATCATGGGGTGCCAAGCTGCAAGGTACAATGCAGATGGATGGAACATATGCTTCTATCCCTGTCTTTAGCCAGCTTAGAAGACTATACAGAGAGGCACACTTGAAATTCATGGTCAGTAGTCTGGAGAAGCCTGAAAATTCCCCCATTTACTCTGTCCATACTGACCTGGATTCATTTATCCTTTATAATGACGAACCTTCAAATAAGCCAGAGCTAGAAGATAGCGACTCAGCCGAATGGTTAGAAACCCCAAATCTAGAAATGAATGCAGTTCTAGAGACGGAAGAAAACGAGACAGAAACCTTCGAACAGTGCGTTGAAACAACCCACCCGAATGAACATAGCCAAGATGGCAAACAACAGATTGCCCCTCTCCTTCAACTCCATGAAAATCTTGAGGAACAAGATCCAGCGCAACATCTTCTGGATCTCAGAATAGAACATAATGATGACACACTTACTGAATCAGTCACTTTAACAGGATTGATTGCCGATGGCGAGAAAGAGAAACACAACTCAGAAATTTCAAAACAGTTTGATACATGTCAAGGCATTAGTAAACCAAACAAAGATCTTGAGCCATGGGACATCTGCCCATCGCCCTTAAAACTTGAAAATCAAGACAACAACCTTCGACACAGCGAAAAACCTAAGAACTCGAAACCAATTCAACTAAGTGCTGATTTTCAACAACAATCAGAGAGCACGTTAGTTGACGAGGGCACTAACCAGGATGAAACCGAAAACGGTCCTCTGTGGACTATGTACTTTGACGGGTCATGCACTAAGAGCACTGTTGGTGCGGGTGTCTGGATTACTAACACTGAAAACAATCACACAGAATGCATTTCCTGCAAATTAAATTTTCAGTGTTCTAACAACATCGCCAAGTATGAAGCTCTTATCTTAGGCTTGCATCTGTTGAAAAAGTTAGGAGCCAGAAGAATCAATGTCCATGGGGATTCAGAGTTAGTGATTAGGCAAGTCAATGGGGAGTATAATGCAAACCATCCCAGACTTAGAGCCTATCGAAACGATGTCATCGACCTTTTGAAAACTTTTGAGGAGTCCAAATTGATTTTTGTCCCAAGAAAACGAAATATTGCCGCACACAATTTAGCCTTTGCCGCTAGGACATGCTCAGCCCCATATGAAACTAAAGACTGCACAAATCAGATGAAATTTAGACCAGTTGTGCCTGATAATAAAAAATATTGGCAGGTATTTGAGGACGACAAACAGATAGAGGATTTCCTGCTTGGCAGGAATGAGTTTGAATCATCTGATTCAGATTCTAAATCCGATGAAGACTGCCTAAACGAACAACCCCCTAAAGAAGAAGAACCATCTCGTCCCGTAGAAATCAACATGTTAACTAACAAACTCGAAACTCATACTAAAGAATACGAGGACACAGAAAATGAAGACATTGAGGTATTGTCAGCAAAGGACAAGAACATACCTAGGGGGCTAGCACCATTAGAAGACCTGTTTGATTTTAATGACGTGGCAAAGAATCCCACAGTGGAATATACAGAGTCTGAGGTCGAAGAATGCAACATAGGCACTGAGGATCAGCCCAAAATGATTAAATTAGCTAGGTCCTTGCCGTCAGACATCAAAAAGAGATACATTGACTTGTTTAAAGACTTTGTCGATGTGTTTGCCTGGAGCTATCAGGACTTAAAAGCCTACGATATAGAGATCATCCAGCACAAGATTCCTTTGAGAGAAAAAAAAAACCCTTTAAGAAAAAACTGCGTCGAATTAATCCGATACAACTGCCTCTAGTGAAAAAGGAAATCAAGAAAATGTATGAGGCAGGAATCATTGTGCCTGTGAGGTTTTCATATTGGGTTTCTAACCTTGTAGCTGTGAGGAAAAATATAGGAGAAATAAGACTCTTCATTGATTTCATAAACCTTAACAGAGCCTCCCTAAAAGACAATTACCCTCTACCCAAAATGGAACACATTCTACAGAAGGTAGTTGGTTCAAAGAGGATTTCTCTGTTAGATGGTTTTTCAGGATATAACCAAGTTTTAGTACTCCCAGAAGACCAACTCAAGACAACTTTCACCACTCCTTGGGGCACTTTCATGTATGTGAAAATGCATTTTGGATTAATGAATGTTGGGGCCACTTTCCAAAGGGCCATGGACATTGCATTTTCAGAAGAAATAGGGCACTTCATTGTAATTTACCTGGATGACATAACATTTTATTCCAAATTTGATGAAGAACACCTTAAACATCTAAGAAAGGTCTTTGAAAAATGCAGAAGATTTGGGCTATCTTTAAATCCCAAAAAGACAGTATTTGGCCTACAAGAGGGTAAACTCCTTGGCCATATTATATCAGAAAAAGGGATTAAAATAGATCCAAAAAGAGTTGAGGGAATACTACAGATTATCCACCCAAGGAACATAAAAGAACTGCAGTCCTTTATTGGGAAGATTAACTTTTTGAGGAGGTTTATTCCCAACTTAGCCGAGCTCCTTAGAAACATGACTAATATGCTCAAAAAGAGTGTAGGAGTAAAATGGACTGTAGAAGCCAAAAAATATTTTGAGTTAGTAAAACATGCACTCACTAGGGCCCCAGTCTTGATCAGCCCAGACTTTTCAAAGGATTTCATTATTTTTTCCTTTGCTTCAGAACATACAGTGGCTGCAGTCATATTGCAGAAAAACTCAGAGGGACAGGAACAACCTATTGCTTTTTTCAGCAAGGCTTTAAGAGATGCACCCTTGAAATATAACATAATGGAAAAACAAGCCTATGCTTTGGTAAAGGCCTTAAAGGACTTCAAGGTGTATATTCTTCATTCCCACACCATTGCTTATGTGCCTAACATAGTGGTAAAAGACATCCTGTCTCAAGACCCAGATGGAAAGAGGGGCAAATGGATTGCTGCAATCCTAGAGTATGATTTGGAGATCAAACCCACAAAACTCATTAAAGGTCAGGGCTTAGCTCAATTAATGGCTGAATCTAATCTACAAGCCCTTGACATCAACATGGTAGATGCCTTGGATGAACAGGAAGAATTATCTGCCCCCACTGTGGAAGAGCAGTTCCAAAACTCACCTTGGTATGTTGACATCTTGTATGTACTTACAAATCTTAATGCTCCTCCTGAGTTATCAAAAACAAAGGCAAGGTTTTTAAAGTTGAAAGCTAGAAATTATTGCATTTTGAATGAATGTTTATATTGGAAAAACGCTAATGGTTTATTGCTTAAATGTTTTCCTGAAGTTGATGCAGAGAAGATCATGCATGAATTCCATGAGGGAGAGTGTGGAGGTCATCTCTACTGGAAAGCCACAGCCAATAAAATCCTTAGATCTGGCTACTACTGGCCCACCCTCTTCCAATATGTCCATAAAATGATAGTTGCCTGTCACAAGTGCCAATTTTTTTAGGGTAAAATAAAACTCCTCCCCTTACCATTACAACCTATCATTGTTGAAGCTCCTTTTCAACAATGGGGCCTAGATTTCATAGGAGAAATCCATCCAGCTTCATCTTCCCAACACAAATGGATCCTCACAGCCACTGAATACTTCACAAAGTGGATAGAAGCTATCCCTTCTAGGAATGCCACAGATTCTGTCATTATAAAATTTCTTGAAGACCACATCCTGTCTAGATTTGGATGCCCTAGGAAGATTATTACTGATAATGCTGTTGCTTATGGTTCCAAAAAGATGATTGATTTTTGTCACAGGTATCAAATTACACTTGGTCATTCTACTGCTTATTACCCCCAAGGTAATGGGCTAGCTAAATCATCGAATAAAAGTTTGGTGAGCATCATCAAGAAGCTACTTGAAGAGAACAAAAAATCATGGCATAACAAGTTGGTGCATGCATTGTGGGCAGACAGGTTAACCACAAAGAAATCCATTGGAACCTCCCCTTACCAACTTGTTTATGGAGCAGATGCAGTGTTTCCTACCAGCCTAGGTGTACCAGTAATAAAATTAGTCCAAGAAATTCAGTTAGAAGAGGACAGTATGATAAGGAGGATTAATCAAACAATACATCTCCAGCAGACAAGGGAAGAATTTTACAACAGAGCTCAAAAAGTGCAAGAGAACATAAAGAAATTGTTTGACAAGAGAGAAAAGGCTTGTGACTTCAACATTGGAGATAAGGTACTCAAATGGGACTCTAGAAGAGAGGAAAAAGGTAAACATGGCAAATTTGACAGTTTGTGGCAAGGTCCTTATATCATTCAGTCCACCATTGGTCCAAATGCCTTTTTTCTGCAAAAGTTAGATGGCACAGATCTGTTTGGGGGTCCTGTCAATGGCAGGGTCCTTAAGCATTACTACTGCTGAGTTCAATTTTGAAGTTTTCATTTCCATTGTAATTATCATTGCTTTGTTCAGTTTCATAAAGAAAAAATACAAAAACAATAAAAGATAGAAAAGAGGGCAGAAATGAAAACAAGAAAGGCACAGCCACATGCCAAAAAAGAGAAATAAATCTGAAAGTGTGCAGCTCAAATGCCACTCCTTAAAACACACTCCTAGTTAGTCAAACTGTTTAATCTTGACTAACTAGATTTAAATTTTTCTGCTGATAGGATAGTGAATTTGATTCGCCAAACTATTTAATCTTGGCTTATCAGTAGATAGATTAGGATAGAAATTAAAGGTTCAAACAAGCTCAAAACCTGAACCTAAGCTTCCAAGAATAATGACTCAAATCTGTTTCAAATTATGAGTCAAAGAGGATGCAAATCTGGTTCTAATCAGCTCAACATCTGAACCAGTTGAAAAGGAAAGAACAGCTCAAAAAGAATTCAAAGTAGAGCTATAAGAAGATGGAGGAACTGCTTTGAAATTTCGATTCTTAAGTCTTCAGTTTTTGTTTAAATTTCTGCAAAATAATGTCTATGTGAAGCTTGTTTTCTATGCCATAGATCACAGCAAGTCAAACAGTTCAATCTTGACTTGACAGTTTTTCAATTTCTGTTTTAGAATTTAGAGAATGAAATCTGTTGGACAGTTTAATCCCAACAGATAGTAGATTAGGTAGAGAATCATATGGACTCAACCGTTTAATCTGAGTCCATGGAGAAATAAGGGGTAGAATTAGATTAGATTTCTTGTTTTAAAAAGAATAAATGTTGTAACAGAGTTTTCCAATTCAAGTGCACTCTAAAAAATGAAGAAAAAATGTTAGATTAGTAGGATTGGGTAGGTATAAGCTTGTGTTGATGAAGATCCATTGTCTTTCAAAAAGCTGCTAACACATTTCGGAGTAAAAGAAAATTCTCTCAGCAAAGAAAGTAGCCCAATGAATGAGGCAACTGATCAGCCTGCCAGAGAATGCAAGTCTAAGTTCTTGATGCCTTCAAGAAGGCACCATCACCAAGTGGAGCCACTGTTAGCCACCTATAAATTTTGTTATACCAGAAGGTGGCTAAAAACTTTGGAGCCTTCAAGGAACAAATTTCATTGCTAAAAATTGTTGGCTCTTGAAGTCTCTATAAGGCCTCCTGCCTTTTTTCTCTGTCCAGATCCTACATTGTTGTTTACATCCTAAAAGCCTCTGAAATCCTTCAAAAATCCCAAGTTAAATACTGCTGCAGAACCCCTTATTCCCCTTCCTTTTCTTCAACACTAACCCCATTTTCTATTCTCCATTTCTCATGAGAAACCCACAATTTCATGTTTCTCCCTTTCCATTTCATTAAAATCCCTTTTATAAGGGTAAAAACCCACTTTTTAACCTTACCGAAACCTTCATTTCCT
The DNA here is from genome assembly GCA_034641835.2 of Pinus albicaulis. Lineage (NCBI taxonomy): Eukaryota > Viridiplantae > Streptophyta > Pinopsida > Pinales > Pinaceae > Pinus > Pinus albicaulis. Next base: position 1,990,066,173 of record CM076578.1, read on the forward strand.
TCAAAAACCATGAAAATACATGTTTTTATGTATAGGACTTAAGCCCCCTCGAGCTTAAGCCCCTAACTCTTTTTTCATCCATATACCCGCGCTCTGGAACCAAGTTCTAAACCCTTTGGCGCTTATCGCAAAGCGCAGATTGCAGAAATCCAAATTGCAGTTTTATTTAAAAGTGTTCATCGCAAATATCTGCGCTGCGATCCATCGCAAATCGCATAATCGCAATATCGCATTTTCATATGTTGGTCAATCGACCTATCTAAAATACTATGCATGCGATCAAACCCGCCGCAGCTTTCCGCCCATCGCAATGTCGCATTATCGCCATATCGCGCTTTCCTCCGTCACATAATCCAGCCATCGCGTTTTCCACTTTGCGATTTGCGATCGGGGCCCCGCCGGGCCCACCATACGATACCCCCGCCATTCATATAAAAGGATTTTTCCTTCAGAAAGTAGAAAATGTTATATTTTGTGGTTTACAAAGGATTGGCTCATTACATTCCGCCGCCGCATCTCCGCCGTTGATCTCGCGCCCCGCTCCATGATCCAACGCTCCTCGCACACGCCTCCTGCGAGCGCCACCTGGGACGCAGGATTTTATAACAAATTGTTTGTATTTTGCAGGTTTTCAAATGATTTTTCCGCCATTTTGAAGAAACCACAAAGGCCGAGGGTGACGATCCTCTGTCCTCTGAGTTCACTAAAAATCATTTCCGGGGTTTATATTTACACTTTATCAGTGAATTCATGAGTCATTGATGTCATTTTGACCCTGCACACCCCTGCGTACCGAGAAACACAGTTAAATTGGGCATCGTTAAAGAGTATTAGGGCCGAAGACATAAGATATCAGAAGAGGAAGTTTGAAGACCCAAAACACGGATTTCATGTTAATTAAAGGTGTTTTTGGGAACAACGAAGACATCTGTCGAGCTGAGAAACCCTCCACCGCTATAAGAAGAGGTTAATTGAACCCTCTACAGCTCTAAAAGACACATACAGTCTCGTTGAGATCAAAGACCGCCGAACAATTAATACTAATTGAGCTATCTTATCTCTAATTGTCAGCAGAACCATTCGAGAAGATTAAAGAACAGTTCAGAAATTGATCTTTCGATCATTAGACCTCGGGAAGTAGAAACAGAGCTACTCCAGCGTGACACCGAGATTCAAAGGACGGCGAAAGCTCCCACTGAGCTTAATTATAAATGTGAGTCAATTAATGCAGATAAACACCTGTAACTTTCTTCATCGAACCCCTCAAGGGTCGAGAAGTCACTAAGTCTGTATTAGTTCACCTAGGGAATCAAATACCACCTCCTCATTCTTCTATAAATACTTCGGTAAAAGATGAGAGAAAGGTTGGTCTCTGGACATCTGAATGCATGTAATGGTTATTCTGAAGCTACTGATGCCCTGTCTTGTAACTGAAAGATACTGAAGCTGATATGAGAATTTCAAAGCTGTAGAGACCCACCAGGCTTGCAGATTGTAACTGGTTTGAACATCAATACAAGCTGCTGATTTATGGGATTCATGATTTGTGTCAATGGTGATGTGTTCCTCATTGTCAATTGTTATTTCTTTTAATGTTTTCACTCTTTTCACTTTCTCTGATAAAGAGCAGCAAACATAGAGTTAGGATATACCCTCCACGGTACCCTACTCTTACTGAAAGCTTTACTTCTATGTTTTCTTCATTTGAATGTTCCCTTTGAAGAGTATATTAATGCAGGTTAGTTTAAAAGTACTTCCCTGATCTAGATTTCTCTTTAAAACGAGCCTTCCCTGTGTTTTCCTTAGAGTATATTAATGCAGGTTAGTTTAAAAGTACTTCCCTGATCTAGATTGCTCTTTGTGATTATCATTTGTGTTTCCTTATCGAATATGCTGAAAGCAGGCTAGTTTAAAAGCACTTACCTAATCTTAAGCAGTTCGAGCTGTTTTTTAAATGTTTCTGATTGAAAGTACTTCAATGCAGGCTAGTTTAAAAGCACTTACCTGATCAACAGAAATACTTTTATGTTTCCCCTTAAGTACATGTTGAAAGCAAGCTAGTTTAAAAGTACTTACTTGATCTTAGACTGTGCTTTGTTCTTCCGTTTCTTTGGTCTTTCACTTCTTATCTATTTCATTCCATAAAATCACTTTAAAAGATCCTTTGATATAAGTAACTTGCCCCATGGATCCTTCTTGAATCTTGCTGTCCAATTAAATCCTCCTATGACTCCATAGCCTAATGGGTTAAAACTGTCTTTGCCCTTTTCTGTAAACTGAATCATTCCTTCATTGCAGACATTTTCACCCTTTATTTAGAACTGCCTTTCATCTTCATCATGTCTTTGCCCAACCAAAAATAAACAAATCAAACCCATGCTCTTCATAACTAGCCTAATATCACAATTTTCAGCCTTTAAAGATCACATTCGAACTTATTTCTTAGAGAGATCCTCTCCGGATTCAAGAGGGCTTGATCCTCGAATCCCAAAGCGTTTGATGTTGCCCCCGCAACTTGACTTTTTCCAATCGTGCTAATTACGTGGTGATAACACCGACCCGCAACAAACTGGGCATCTCATCCATATCCCTCGTCTCCCACCCCCTGAAGGTAGGTAGCTCGTATCTGCAGCCATCACCGTCCGATGGAGGTGAGGTATGGGCGAGTTCTTACCCGTATGTAGCCCGAATGTCGTATGTAGCCGAGGGGTCTTCTTGCGTGCAGGGTTATAGGCAGATTTTTCCCTTCGTTGGTCTAGTAGTGTTTACCATCATGTGTCGCACTCCCATCTAGATCCAAGGTCATTTAGTTGGTATGACTAAATAAAATTCTCTTTTCACACAAGAATATCTTAATCACAACGGTAATATTTTCGAAATTTGCTCGAAACCCTTTAAAGAATCATCGCTTGGCCTCGCAGTAGGAGACAAACTCGATCAATGGAAAATTTTGTAACAAATCCTCCTAGCACAATGTCCACCCAAAGATCTACCGTGCGTGTGATAGTATTATTATTCCTTTCTAGCCGCTAGATCAACTGTCCATCAGACTCGTCTCGTCCTTCCAACACTTTTGGAATTCTACGAGCCTACCCACTCTCAAGCTCAATTGAAAATGTTACAAAGAATATTTCGTAGCTTTCTGTAAGAATGTACCTATTTTTCCACCTTCAGCCACACATTAACTTTCGTCGCGATTTTTATTTTACCGCAAATTCCCGGATATGCTTTTCAAACCACTCCTCAATTTCCTTCCTTTCGAAGCTTCCAATACTCTCTTGTCATTACCGTATCCATTTATCAAAATGCTCCAGTCCCAGCAATATAACCATTTTTTTGGCTCAAGGGGTCCCGACCTGAAGTTCGGAGTTCAAGGTTTGCCAACAAACCCCCATACTACTAGCCCTGGGCAAGGACTCACTTGCGCAAAGTCAAAGTCTCATCCGAAGTAGTATGGGCAAGTGTCGGAACCAAGCCGCACCCCGAGAAAGGATAGGCAAGGCAAGTAGAGCTATGTTCTACGTCGAGATGTCCATATCTCCCCTCTCATGACTTATGGGCCTCTTTTCGCATCCATGTGCGCAAGGTTAATTGTACTATGTGGGGCTCAATAATCATATACTTCAAGATAGTAGCTCAAAATTGCATGTCGGTAACAAAATGTATCTAGATGCAAGAAAACTTTCATACGTAACTTTCGTAGCCGAATATAGAATGTACACATAAGACAAGACTACCAATGATCCGCATAAACAATAGATTCAATTTCCAAATAGCCTTTTGTATTCATTAATTCATCAAATTTCACAATACCCGTCCTACCGCGCACACAAGAATAGGGTCTCCGCACACAACAGACTCGGATCTTCGCATACACACCGCAGGATTCCTTCCAAAAAACCCAAACAGACTTACTAAACCCCACTCCGCATCAATAGCTCTTCATTGCCTACTTACAATCCAAGACGTTCCTCTATTTATAACAATATAGCCTAATCTTTCCTACGATCCGCAAACCGTGGTTTTTGACCCCAAGTTTACCCTTCGACTCCACCCCAAAACCCCGCGCTAGACTAAATATAATAAAAAATATACAAAATCGGACTGCCGCAACTTGTAGGAGATCATGTTCCAACACTAAGCAACTCGACCAAAAAAAGAAAGTGTGCTTGAAAAAAAGACCCCAATAGTCGCTACAACCCTTCTATTTATAATTTGAGTTGCCTTCTCATGTGGCCCTCCACCAAGTGTTTCTACCTCTTGCCCTAGAAACTCAACTTTTCCTCTGGGGTTAGTGTGTATTCCATGGGTGTGGCCCCATATTACACTAACAAAACTATTTCGCCCCATCTCTAAGTCTTGGGCCAAAAATTGCGTGGGTTCCATAATAGTTAAAATTTCCAAAATTGTGAAATTAATTTAGGAAATTATTCTAGAAGTGTATACACAGTTGATTGTGATGGGTCAGTTCTCAGAGCCGAGAGAGTCCGTCGGGAATTGCACAATTGAGCTCAACTCTGTACGATGGGTGACCACAATTCCCACCGAAACTATTTAGTGTGCAATGGGAAGCATATATTCAAAGGTCCACGTAATGGGAAAGTGAAAGATACAAGGTTGAAGAGCTTGTTGACTCAAACTACACAGCTCCTAGGGCTCAAGGGAAATGGAGATAATGATAGCATAATTGAGCTCATAGTTACCGAGGGAAGGCCTCACCGTGCATTGGAACCACACCATGCATTGAAGGAGGCAAGGTAGGGCATGGTATGACACAAGGAGGGTTTCTCGTCAATAGAGGATACATGACTAGACATTGAATTGCATAATGCACAATTTTTTGTAAGTTGAGGGCTACATTAGGCTAGACTTGAACCGACTATCCACTAGAATTATGTAATGCATAGAGGCTCATTGGAAGAGAGGATTGCGCAATTGGTAGAATCTTTCATGGTGCCATTTTCAACACATTATTCATTATTTTATTTATTTACTATTATTATCTTTTCTTTATTATTTATTATTTTATTTATGTAATATTATTAAATTTTCTTTTTATTTATTTATATATTAATATTATTACTTTTATCGTTTCATTATTTCTTATTATTATTATTATTTATTGATTTCATTAATAATATGGGTTTAATCTCTCTTTCAATCTACATGTAGAGGTAAAGTTATGGATCAAAGAACTAACCCATGACCACTTGCAACGAGGTAAATTGTATTTCAGGCCCGAGTAGACTAAAATGGTAACATAGAGTGGGAACATATAATTCCAAGAGTGCAGTAGGGAAGATGAATAAATAATACCATATTTTCACATGTTTAAAGACAACTGTAAGATTAAAAGTGTAAGGGTCATCTTTTGACCTTGAAGAAACATAAAAGAAAAATGAATCATATTTGCTACAATGGTAGGAGACTCAAAAATATTTCTTAGGATTTTCCAAATAAAAATTCTCCCAAGAACTTATCCTTGCCAGGTAGCACAAAAGATTCTTCTAGAAGCTCAATATTTTGAAAAAAAATATTTAATTTTATCATACATTATGCAATCAAAGCACACTTTTCAATGACAAAACTAATAAGGGCACTAGTCTATCTATGGGTATAAGTCAATTAAATGTGGGGCTATCCACCCCCCCAAAAAAAAGTGTTTAAAGCCAATGTTACTCCCACTTACATATCACCAGAAAATATCATGCACAAGTGAAGAAAAAGTAAATTAACTCACCAACATCAATAAAATTATCATGCCTTTCCATCACTTATAACTTATATTTAAAATGAGACTACCAAGTTTGAGGTTGCCATTATGTCTAGTTAAATTCAATGACTACTTTTATTTAATATGCTTAGGAATGGGAAGTAGTTTGTCATTATTATGGGTATTGGGAGGTGTGGGTTCGCTAAATATTGGTATTATTCTACCAGAATAGAAGCAAGGACTCCTTCAATCCTTAATCTCCCCCCCCCGCCTTCATACATCTATAAGCAACAATTTTGATTGCATTTCGTGGGGAATCGATTTCAGGAAAAGCTGTGCTGGTTTAGTCTACAAAGGTGGTTCCCATGAACCATTGTCACTATTGGAGGATGTTGTGCATTAAGTAGTCAAGAGGGAGGTCAAAAATATATTCAAATGATGCACTAAAAAAATTAAAATACCATACGACATCAAGAGTTCTATGGTTGTTGGGATAATTGAAGGTATAATTCAAGAGTTGATGAAGAAAATGATGTTTAATATTCTTTTTCAATGGACACTACCTAAAACATTCTAGGTATTATTGTTTGGTCAATTTTATGTGTCCTAAATTGCTACATTAATTTATCAATCCTAGATTCGTAAGTCAGATGAAGTGTGGTGCACTATATGTGCAAGATAACCTTATCTCTTACTTTTTGTCATTTTTGGATTTTTATGAAATTAAAAACAAGTATGGAGAAAATATTCAAGACAATGATGTTTTTATAATGATTTTCCAAACTTTAATTTTAAAACACACAATGACAAAATTAATTCTTCAAAGAAATGAAATTGCATCACTACTCTAAATAAACAAACAATGAACTACCGATCATGAAACTCATTATCCGTTTATTGTCCAAACACAAAAGAAACTATGCTTAAAGAAATTCAAGAGTTACACCAGGAAAATTCAACCCAAATTACACTTCAACTTATATTCTGATCCTCACTATTAGTCCACAACATGGTTTTTGAGGTAACCATAAACAACTTGAGCAACTCCGTTTATCTAACTGCGAAAAGAAACTAATATCAAACTACACACTCATACTAATCCCTCACCATTAGTCCAAATATGGTTTTCTGAGGTAAATCAAAAAATGACATGAGCAATTTAATATATCTAACTTGTAGAAAGTAAACTAACATCAAACCACACATTCATAATTCAACTCTCTCATAATAGTCCAATGCATGGTTTAAGGTAACCGAAAATTTCATGAGAATTAATATATATAAATCTAACTACTCACAAAATGAGCAAGACCGAAATAAACAAAGAAGTACCGAAATTAAACAAAAACTAAGAAAAGTAAATTAGCAACATAACAATATTAATTCCATGTCATTAGTCAAAAGATTATGCAAATGCCTGTGCCGTCATTTGTATCCGAAACAAGAACACTGATCAGCTTAACAAACAACATAAAACATGAAAGATTATGGACAAGTAAGATGTAAAGCATGAAAGATTATAAATAAATGAAGACAAATACCATGAAAGATGCAATGTATAAACACGTGAATGAATTATAACAATGAGTTGAAGAAATAAAACAAGAAACTATACAAGAATGCACAAACCTCATTGCAGTAAGGGCCCTCCCCCAATGCCTCGGGTACCACTTTCAAATACGAATTACGCTTTTGGAAACATATCTTCTTATATATTAAGATGCAAATATAATAGAGAGATGATATTACAAATATAGCTAAGTAACTCAATTACATTAAGGTAGCTATCTGAGGCTAACTTAATATGCGTATAAACGCTGTTATTGGCAACAAAGGTAAATATAACTAATTCCCCAATCTTTGTGCCGATAGAGACACGTAAACTATCACGTCCAAAGATCCTGCAAACATCATGGCCGCAAGGAAGAAAATCTATGAAGAGTGATGTTGATCGCTTGCGTGTCGTGCATGTGTGTTGATGTGCCTCCCGTAAATTAGAAACGGTCATACAAATCTTCACGTGATGAAACAGTAGTCCGTCACCGTGATTCCTACTGCTGGGATTTCCACTTCACACCTTTGACCACAAACTCTCCTTAAGTGAATTTTCGAGCCAATAGGACACGATCCATGTCCACATCATTTCCGACTTGCCCATGGCTCGTTTTACCCGAAGACACCGTAACATAGACTTTCACAAAATGACAAGGAAAGAAAATAAAACAAGCAAAGTGACAAGATTCCGTTAAATTAAATGACAAAAATATAAATCAAAATGTTGTGACACAAAATATATAGTTAAAAACCATTTTAGATGCTCTTTTACAATTAATATACAATGATATTGACAACTTGGAAGGTTCAGTGAATGAAAAGGTCTAACGGTGTATGTGAAAGATGCAGATTTGAGACTCAACATACCCCACTGAAGGTAAGCATGTCCTCATGCAACCAAAATTTTGATAATCCTTCTTCAGTTCATATGCCTTGACACTTCAACCAGCATCCAATCCTCTCCTCTTCTTCCTTGGTTCGCTAACATCCCGGGCTTCTTCATTAAGCATCTTTTCTAAATTTGATATTAACCAAGGTTTCGTTAACTTCTCTGCATTTCTTTTTCTTCACTTCGTTTCTTCTTCTCGCTATATTCCTCCCGTATGTAGCATGGTATTATCATGAATGATTTTGTCCAATTTATTGGTTCCTTCAATGTCTCATTTTCATTTTTAATGTGTCTATTTAAAAGCTCTAGCTCAAAGACTTTGTTTCGTTGATTGGACTAGATCATCTTCTGATATAGGGCCGAATGGACGAAGTACTGGACCAGAATGCTTGCAAGATTCTATATAATCATATACTTCTTGCCGCTTGGGTCTATATTAGGTGTCATGCATGGGTCGTCCCCAAAATGCCGTGGAGGAGAGTTGTTCCCTGCAACTGGGCCGAGAATGGGATGGACTATGTCTAATGTCCGACCGAGAATGAAATGAACCAGGTTCACCGATCGTCCGAGAGTGAGATGGATTGTGGTCACTAGGATTGTTCGCATGTTTCTTCTCCCAATCAATAAAATGAGGTCCCTTCGCTTGCGTTTCTCCTCAACTTCCCTCAAGCCCGGAACTTTTCCTCACACGCCGTGGACCATTGTCTTTTTGCTTTTTTTTCCTTTCTCTTTCTTCGCTATAGATAACTATTCTTGAAAGATGAACCAATCTCTTAGATAACACTTGATGATCTTCTTCTAGTTGAAGGGGCTTGATGCATAGCCTCAATATTTTTCTCTCTTTGATGTTATTGGCTTTTTACCCTTGGTTTCTCTCTTCTTCCCGACAATCTCTCTTCCCTACTAGTTCTTTCACTGTAGTAGTAGGAGTACTTGAGTTTCATCATTTGTTCTTTTTCTCCTACTCCCTTCTCTGATGTGCTACCTTCTAGAATTTCTTGAGGTTCCTCAAAGAAATTTCTAATCAAAAATTGTTCCCATGTGTCCTTCTTTCCTTTAACTCTTTTTTCAATCAAAATTTTCATGCCACGCGTAATATAGATGTGGTTCTTACATCCCCAAATGTTTCCGAATGTCACAAACATCTTCTTCAAACTATTTAACAAAAAATATGGCGATTGAGGGTCTCGGGTTATCTAGAAATTTCATCAGAAATCTGGTATGGTACATACATTGACCCAAAACGGCCCTCACAGTGATAAATTTTTGAACAACTAAAGAAAGAAAGTAGCCCATTCCTCTTTCAAAGCATGAATAGGAATTCTCTTTAAAAATAGTTATGTCTATACTCCGGTTCCGTAGGATTATTCTCCGTGCTTCATCACTTCAATGCTTTGTTCTTAAACCAACGTTCACCCTCTTGAGGAAGTTCGTGCGCTGCTATAGATGCCTCATTCACCGTGAAGTTAAGGTCTCCAATCTCTACCTCCAAGCCATTTAAAGACTCGCAAACGCTTTTGTCACTTCTTTATGGTAGCCTCTAAACTTTGGATAAACCCGCAACCACTTTTCCTTCTTCAATATATCCTCGACTTGCGTGATATCCTTCCATGAATTTAGGTCCCTCTCGGTTCGCTTCTCCTCAACAATTTACCAATCCTTCTTCTCGCTCTTTAAAAACTCGCTCTCGTGAGGAGGGTTCAATGGAAGTAGGATGTAATTTAATGAACGGAAATGAGCACGATGACCGTAGGTAGACGAGAGTAGACATGTGACCGTAGCGCAACGTAGAACCAAAATGGAGTGAAGTTTTAAATTGCAGAAGGGTTACGTGAACACCGCAGATACTACTGTGAGATTAATAGAACAATAGGAAGAGTATAACACATCCTGCAAGAGTTTAAAATTTGTAGTCGTTAATAAATGTAAGAACATTTATACAACGGCTACGGATTTCGATGCAAACAGAAAGAAGCCGTAGTCAAATCAACTACGTTTCATCATCACAGTGGAGTATCTGAGTTTTTGAAAGTGAAGATCTGAGGTTTAATTATGGGACCGTTGAAAAATGAATGTGGGGAGGATCATATGGAGATTGTGAAGTATTACGTAGTTTGTCAATATAATCATTGCACATAATGGAGCTATGGTTCATAACTATATAAAAATGTTTAAAATGCTATTTGAAATAAATTTTACTCATACCTTGGAATTCTTGCCATTTTGCTTCGGTCTTCAATTAGTTGCTCTTCATTGATATCTTGAATGCCCTATGTCTTCATAATTGGTCCTCACACCGCATTTGATTTCATGATTATGGAAATAACATCCGGGCCGTACATTCTTTGAAAATTTATATAGTCGCGGAATCGCTTTCCGTCGCGGAACCGGGTGTCACTGCGAGAACGATGTCGGCCATGGAACCGATACGGGGCTTATTATTTGGGTGAATGGAAATGAACGGACGACAATTGACTAAATGGAAATGGTCATGAAAGAGAATTTTACTCGGTGAAATGGAATGAAATAGAAAAAAATGAAGGAAATGGAATGAAGTGAGTGAAATGAAGGAATGGAATGGAGGGTGGGTCACAAAACTGGTGAAATGAAAGAGAGATTTTTTTTTTTTGGAAAATATAGGGTGTCAAAAGTTCCCGATTTTCACCCTACATTTTCGTATAAGACCGCCAATCAGTTGATTGGAGCCAGCTTATGCCAATTCTATTTTATTTTTTTAACCGAAAAGAACAAAAGCTAGGTCGTATAAGAAAATTTTCCGTACTACCGTATTTAAGAATTTTCTTGAAACATTTTGAAAATTCCTCTTTTGAGAGTGGCTTATGCAAAACTTTCAACTGTACATTCACAATAAGAGGAGTTTGAAACCTTATCAATGGTCTTGATTCTTACCGCTCCATTGCTAAATATCTTGTCAATCTCATATGGCCCAAGCCAATGAGTCTGAAATTTTCCTTGAAAATATTTAAAATTTTGAACAAATAACAATGCCCAATCTTCTTCTTGAAACTTTCCTTTTCGATGTACTTGTCATGCCATTTAGCTCTTTGATATTGAACTAGATCGGCCTAAAATTCTTCTTGTTTGATCTCATCTAGCTCGTTCAATCATCGACTTATGCTTTGGCTTTCGATAAGTCCATCCCCAACCGAACTCGCTATCTTGAAGGTCTTGACTTGAACTCAATGGGGAGCAGACTTCTTCCCTAAAACAAGTTCATGTGGAGAATGTCCCGTTGTATTTCTCCATGTAGTCTCCGTAGGCCCACAAGGCTCGTAAAGCCTTTGCCCATTCTCTTCTATGAAGGAATGCTTTTGGTGATGGTACTTTCAAGAACTTGTTTGTAGACTCCACTTGGACCATTCTTCGAATGGTAAGGAGTAGATCTTCTCGTGCTTGATTTTGTATTCTTTCCATCAACTTCTCCACCAAGTTGATGTGAATTGCTTCGACTGTCACAATTTTTCTTGGAACACAAAGCGAGTAAAAATATCCTCATAAATAAAATGAACAATCGAATTTTCAAGAGGCGTATACTAATGCTTTGGCTTACCCATTTAGCAGTACAATCGCACAAACCAATATATACTTCTTTTGCTTAGATGGTGGATTAATAGGTCCAATGAAATCTAAAAAGCCCATTTTTCAAAGGGTTCAATGAGTACCTGGTTGCAATGGCATTTCATTTGAAAGGGTAGGTTTCCCCTACTCTTTGGCAACATCACACCTTTTGACATATTGTTTTGCATCTTTCAAGAGGGAAGGCCAATACATCCTAAAGAGAGGATTTTATAGGCCCTTTGTCCGCAAAGTGTCCGCCGCATGGTTCATCATGACATGCCTTAAGAATATCGTGCATTTCATCTTCCCTCGGCACATCTTCTCGATCACAAGATCCGTCCGTTTTAAATAACGTTAGAAACCCACGAATATTTTGAACTCTCCGAATAATTTTTCGTTTTTCACTTGGAAATAAATGTGAAGGTAGTTTCGTAACCAAATAGTTAGCAATATCTCGCATACCAAGGAGTCTTAATAGTTACCGCAAACAAGTATTCATCAAGAAACTTATCCCCTTCACAGAGAATCTTTCTTTAGTATTCTCGAACTCTACAAGAAATCACCACCGTATTTTGTTTTCCGGTCTATCCAACACAACAATATTAAATTCTGTAAAAGTAAGAGCCATCTAAGTCACTCCGCCATTAGTAACAGTTTGTTCATTAAATATCTAATTGCGTAATGGTCGCAGGAAATGAAAGTTTCATAGTCTATATAATGTCTAAACTTATTGATTAAAGGAATAACAAATAAAAAACTCTTTTTTCAAATTACGTATAGTTTAACTCGTGGAGTCAAATTTACCGGTATAATAAATGGCATATGGAACTAAATCTTTTTTTGACCCAACACAGCCTTCCTAGAGCCGTATCTCGAAGCATTCATAGAAATATGGAAAGGGGAGTTTCCAATTTGGTCCTCTCAAGATAGGTGCTTCGTATATTCTTGTTTTCAAAGTTTCCAAAGGTCAACATTGACAATCAGATCCCATTTAAATTCACGTTCTTTGTAAGCAATTTGAAGAGTGGAGATGCTATCTCTTTGACAATTTGTAATAGGTAACTTGGAGATGCCTTCAACTTTTGATCTATCGACCTTAATCCCATCTCCCGAAATATGATGCCCCAAAACAATCCCTTCGCAAACATCATAAAGCATTTTTCATGGCTTAATGAAAGTTTTGTTTCTTTACATCTTATAAGAACTTTTTTCCAAATTTTCTAATGCCTCTTCAAAATGAATTTTATCATAAACCGTAAAATCATCCATATAAACCTCTACACAATCATGGATTAGATCGTAAAAATTCCTATGATCGCTCTTTGGAATGTTGTATGTGCATTACATAACCCAAAAGGAAGCACTTAAGAGGCAAAGTTCTATGGACAAGTAAATGTGGTCTTATCTTGATCTTCAAAAAGTACTCGAATTTGATTATACCACTAAAACTATCCAAAATGAAAAGTACTTTACCTCAATGTATCTAATACCCGATCGATAAAAGGCAAAGGAAAGTGATCCTTCAAAGTTGCTTTGTTCAATTTCGTAATCAATGCATACCTCCATTTACCATTCTTTTTTTTTTAGGTACTATAACCAAAGGAGAAACCCACTGCCATTCGAAATTGGATAAATGAAGTTTACATTGAGTAAGTTTTGGAGCTCTTCTTTCACTATCTCCTTCTAAGATTTGGATTCATCCTTCTTTCGAGGTTGTCTGATTGGTTCATCGTTTTCTCAATATATATATGATGGATGCAAGTCTTTGTACTCAATACCTTTCATGTTAGTATACTCCCATGCAAAATGCAAGAGAATGTTTTTGCAAGATTTGAAGTAATTCTTCTGTTGTGACTTTTCCAAATGTTTGTTGATATTCAATGTTTTTCCTCTTTAAAATCTCAATAGTAGAACTACCAAACTCTTCCATAGAGAAGAGACATTGTTCTGATGATAAATATTCTATGTCGCATTCCAATTGAAATTGTAAATATTCTCAAGATGTCTCAAAATTTTCTAATGTGTTCCGGGGACTTGACTATCCTCACCGATTTCCGAAATGGTAAAGACAAGTTGTATAGCGTACTCATCAACCCATTCATTGTCTCCTACTTCGTGTGATTGCTTTTGCCGGAGGATACAAATTGAATTTCTTTGTCGAATTACCATTAGAAATGTACACAGACTTCCGTATCTACAACTAATAAAAGCATCACTGCATATCCTCGTCCTCCTAAGATATGGGTGCTCTCCTAGATTACTCTTGGGAGTCAAAACTTTAAAATCTACCGATATTCCCAAGAATCTAAGGAGATCAATATCTTCTATCACAACTGCTTTAATAATTGGATCAATCAAGTAAGTCATAGTAGTTAGTAAAATAAGGTTAGGAATTTTTAGTCGTTTCCATAGTCTCATTTTACCATAATGTTGATAGCAATTTCCTAAGTCAATCAATGTGTTTGGAATTTCTATCCCATTTATATGTGTCTTGACAATTGACTTCCGGATCTACATACTTCCGCATGGTAATTTTTCCCATCATAATATCCGCAATTTTTCCTACCGTGGATTCTTCTTGTGTCTTTTAGTTTCCTTCCGGTCTTTTGAAGCTCAACTCCTTTATTGTTTTTACAGAATAGGAATTTCCTCGAATGGCTTGTAGCAAGGGAATCTTGATACAAACATTCTTCAATTCATCTAGAAAATCATAGTTAGGAAACAAGATTTGTTTCTTTTCCACCCCCTTGTCAATTTGTAGTCTTTTCAGAAAAGGAGGTAGATGAAGATGCAAAGTTGCTCAACTATAGGAGTTGTGGGTGTTAACTTTTCTTTCTCTTTTTGGAATGTTTTAATTTTGAAGAGATGCTTCCTCGTAACCCTACCGATTTTAAGAGAGTCCTCCTCGCAGGTATCTTGCTCTTGAATATCTATAGAAGGTTTTTCGAAACTCTACCAGATCCGAGTTGTATACATAACCTAGGAGGAACAATCATATAGGTAGGAAATTGTCCTTCTACCATGTAATTATTCCGAGGATTTTTACTGTTAGGATTCGGCAATGGTCAGAATGGGAAGTTGATTTGTCTTTTGTTGGTATGGGAGCATGAGTTGAGGATTTGGGATTTTGTTGAGAAGTTTGTTGTTGTGGAAATGGCAATGAAAGTTGTGTGGATTTGGGTTTGGAAGTTGTGAGCTTGTTGATTTTGAAAAGATGGAGGATATTGATAAAATTGAGCAAATCTCCATAAGGATTTTGCATCCTCTTTGTACCCATGGCTGATATGGATTTTGATGTTGGAGCCAAGGTTGTTGCCAAGGATTCCAATTTGGTGGGGTTTGAAGATCATAGGGTTGTTAAACCCCGAGTTTTTTGTCCTCACAAGGTCTTCGCAACAAAACAGAGATTCTACCGAATTTGGGTCTTCTGAAAAACAAGCCTTTGAGTCTAGGAATTGAAGGACAATCCTTGATCTCATGATTCTTTGAGAAAATCATAAGCATGTTTCTACAAATTTTTCATCCAAGGGACATTCCTCAAAGCATGTTTCTTCCTACATTTCTGACAAAAGATGGCTAGAGCATCTCGTTTCTCGCTTTCGCTTATTTTGGATTTTAAGGGTGTCTAGTTGTTCACTAAGCAAGGCTCCCTAAGATATCAGCTTTGAATTCATCAAGCATGTTACCAATCTCTCATTCTTACTTATCGATCCAGCTAAGTATTTGTTAGCCCTAATAAGAGAAGGATCCCCAGGCCCTTTTCCCCGTTTTAGATTTTCCTCGAGAGATGGACACATAAGTCTCGTTATGTCACGAAGTGAAGTTGAGAAATGTCTCCTTTCCCCATCATGTTTAAAATATCTATCCATTCATCTCTAATGGCTTTTAATATGAGGCTTTCAAGGTTTCATCATCTCCGTTGCTCATCTTTCTTTAAGTTGTATTGAAATCTTTTTCAAGTAAATCTTCCAAGTTTTCATCTTCTTTTACATCATTTTGAATACCTCATCCCTTGGGTGATCGTACATACAATAGTCCAAGTATCTATCCAAATGTTTGTTTCATATCATTCCAAGTCCTAATAGATTGAGGAAGTTAATCCCATGAACTATTTAGCAAATTTCCCTTCAATGTTGAAGGAAACAACAGCTTTTTAGAACAACAGAAATATTATAGGTTCGGCACACGACTTCAAACTCAAACAGAAATGTTTCGTGATCCTCACTTTTCGCAATCCATGTGTGCTGGGGAAGTATACAAGAGATATTTTTTCATTGTTGTATGAGTTTCTCATCAACTATAGGGAATCCAAACAAGTTGTTTCTCTCTATTTCTTCCGTTATTACCTTCACCATTGTTGTTCCATTGCTTCTCCTCTACCTCTACCTCTACCTCCAAATCCATCTATTATTTCCTCCTCGCTATGATAGTTTCTTGAGAGTCCTTAAAGTCCTCTGTTCTTCTATCAAGGGAGGATGAGAGAGTCTCTTCCTTTTCTAAATGAGATTTAGTAGGTGGTATAGGAGAATCCCCCAATTCAAATGCTTCCTGAATTCCAAAGAATCTAAGGTTGTGCGTATGGTGGTGAATCTTGTCTATGCCTTCTCAACAGATGTGAGTTGTGAAAATCGAATCCTTGGCTTTGTTACAAACCTTCCTCAGAATCTCTTTTGCTCTTATGCATGTCATTTTTTTTATTTTTTTATTTTTTTAAAGTAGGGCTAATAATTTCTTCTTAATCTTCTGTGTCACACTAGGTGCAAGAAGAGAGCATACTGGAAGAAATTACTAAACCAATACCTCTTCTCGATCCTCCGCATCACACCAGGTGCAAAGAGGAGAGCAACTCTCACACACGTTTTCCTTCTTTTTTATTATTATTAAGAAATTGGCTACCTAGTTACACTGCAACGCGCGCTTAAAATGTTTGGTCAATTTAGTGTGTCTTAAATTTCTACATTAATTTATCAATCCCAGATTCGTAAGCCGATGAAGTGCATGATTATATGTGCAAGATAACCTATCTCTTACTTTTTGGTAGTTTTTGGATTTTTATGAAATTAAAAAACAAGTATGGAGACAAATATTCAAGACAATGATGTCTTTCTAATGATTTTCCAAACTTCAAAAGAATTTTAAAAACACACAATGAAAAAAATTAATTCTTCAAAGAAAATGAAATTGCATCACTACTCTAGTCAAACAAACAATGAAATACCGATCATGAAAACCTATTATCCTTGCCGTTGTCCAAACACAAAAGAAACTATGCTTAAAGAAATCCAAGAGTGCAACAAAGTAAATCTAAATCAAATTACATCAACTTATATTCTCGATCCTCACCATTAGTCCAAATATGGTTTCTGTGAGGTAACCATAAACAACTTGAGCAACTGATATCTAATCATAGAAAAGAAACTAATATCAAACTACACACTCATACTTAAATCCCTCACGATTAGTCCAGCCTATGGTTTCTGAGAATCGAAATGACATGAGCAATTTAATATATCTAATCTCTGCGTAAAGTAAACTAATATCAAACTACACATTCATAATTCAACTCTCGCCATTGTCCACTTATGGATTTTGGAGGTAAATCGAAAATGTCATGAGAAATTTAATATATCTAAATCTAACTACTAAAGAAAAAATGAGCAAGACCGAAATAAACAAAGCAAGATCGAATAAGAAACAACCGAGAAAAGTAAATTAGTGTTATATCAATATTAATTCCATGTCATTAGTCAAAAATATTATGCAAATGCCCGGCCGCCTATTTGTAATATGAAACAAGAACATTGATCGCTTAACAACAACATAAAACATGAAATATTATGGACATAAGTAAGATAAAGCATGAAAGATTATAAACGTAAATGAAGCATAAATATCATGAAAGATGCAATGGTGTATAAACATCTAATGACTTATGGCACAATGAGCTTAAAGAAATAAAACAAGAAATCTATACAAAAGAATGCACAAAACCTCAACATAGGTGGGGCTCCTTCAGATCACCTCGGCAACAGCCTTCAAATACGAATTACGCTTTTGAAACGTAGCTCCTTATATATTAAGATGCAAATATACCGTAGAGATGATATTACAAGCCATAGCAGCAACTCAATTACATTATGCAGCTATCCGGAGGCTAATCTAACATGCGTATGCAAACGCGTTTATTTATAACAAAGGCAATACAATCAATTTCAAAGTTTCAGGCCGACAGAGACACGTAAACCATCACGTCCAAAGATCCAAGATCATGGCCGCAGTGAAGAGTAAATATACAAAGAGTGGATGTTGTATTCGGCTTATGGAGCCGTGGTGGCTGTGTGTTGATGTAACTTCCATAAATTAGAAACGGGTCATAAAAATCTTCACGTGATGAGAAACAAGAGTCCTCGTCAATTGGGACTCTACAATGACTTCCACTTGGCCACCTTTGACCACACCTAAGTGAATTTTTCTCGAGCCAATAGGGACACGATCCATGTCCACATTTATTTCGACTTGCCCATGTGGTCGTTTACCTCGAAGACACCTTTGTGAATACGTATCACAAATGGTCACAAAGTTGGCAAAGAACAAGTAAAAGTGGCAAGATTCCGCAATTAAATGAGAAAAAAATTCAAATCAAACAGTTAATAAATATAGTTAAAAAACATTTTAGATGCTCTTTTACAATTAATATACAATGATATTGACAACTTGGAAGGTTCAAAGAATGAAAAAGGTCTAGAATCTGCAGATGAAAGATGCGCATTTGAGACTAACAATTATCACTCAGAATTTTTTGAGGTTGCAGAGTAAATCACATAGGTAACTTTAGACCACTTTTGGAAACTCGGCAATCTAGCCCTTCCAAGCTAAATAGGGATTCTTTATAATTTGTTTTGCTTACCGAAGGTATTAGGCTAGCTATCATGTTCGTGTTTGGGTTTTTTTGTGTTGTTGGGGTTGAAACCGGGAAGACAGGCCATTTGGAAAATGGAGTCACAAAGTTTGGATTGATAAAATACAACTTTTACAAGCTAAACTTTGCAGGGCAGGGTAGGAAAATTCACCGGATCCTTTAAGATCTATGGTGTGGATGAGAGGAAAATATTTACAGAAATCCAATTAAAAAAAGAGCATTTAAGAATTCTCGATTTTTAATCTTCAAAGGAAAAATAAAAATTATCCTTAAGCCGAGAAAGAGTGTACATTTAAACAAATTTTGTTCTTTATCCTCTTTGGAATATTTCAGATTTAGAAAATCATATGATAACATAGAGAAAACAAACACAAAGAGAGATGCACTTTACCAATAAAATGACACAACAATCTTGTAATGATTGCACCGTATTACTAAAAATATGATCAATGTTGGCTCTTTGAGTTGCTTTTACAATACAAGCCTTTTCTTCAAACAAATTTCAACATGAATAATTTGAATTATGAAGTACTAATACAAAATGATACAAAATATCTTGATAATAGAGATCAAGATAGAATCCTAAAATATCTAGAAAATGTTTACAAAATAGTACAAAAATGTAGGAATGGGTGAACCGTTAAAAGTGTTGGCCCTATTTTTTAGGATGATTTTTGATGACTAGGCCTCCAAATATGTTGCGTTGTTATCTCTTCTTTAGGAGGTGAAACATTTACTCAAGTAACCGACATAATTTGTTCCATCTATCTTCGGTTGGGATGAAAATTTGATTATTCTTTCATGGTGCCTCATCAACTTCTCTCGTATTTTTAAAAAGTGGGGTTCGATGATGAATATATGTCTCACCATGATCGATTAAAATATCACAATCAATGGCTTGATGAATTCTTTCCGTAATATGCTTGTTTATACCTACAAATATAGATGTGTCTTGGGAAATCTGTGTCTTGAAATCTACTCACCGGGATTGTCATATCCTAGATTGATCAACAAGCATTCAAGTGAATTAATATTGGTATCCTTTGCTGTTGCAGATGAAATTGTTTCCCCGCTGAGCTTTGTTTGTGTGTTGTTTGATCGATACTCTGTAACCTAGAAGCCGACATGGTAGCATTGGTTAGTGTAGAATAATTCATCTCACTAGACTCTTTACACATTTCCATTTGGTCAACCGGATGATTTTCTTGCTTCAAATGAAAATACATGGTCTTGGTAGTCCGTCGGTGTCCTTGGAACTGCCACTTTTTGCCTCAAGGAATGCAATATGCAATTTCCTTTTGCTTAGCGTCAAAGGTCAAAGTACTGTAAGCAGATGTGGTTGTCTACTTCTACAACTATGGCTACGTTGAGGCTTTAAGCACTTACCTTTTCGATTTCCTTGCATTTGAAATAACATTAGGCTCGATAGTGTCTTGAGCCAAATCGTGGTTTGTGAAGTTTCCGGACATATTTAGATGTTGATGAAGAAGGGGAGCCCTATGGAAGAGACAATCCTTCCATGTAGACACATGGGGTTATCATAATAATAAATTCATTTTCTTTGTTCCCCGGGCCGAAACACTCGGTGCAAAATTGGTTTTCTACTTCTTCGTAGATTACGAACTCCGTTGATCCAATTTATCCGACCGGGGATTCTTATCTTATCATTTTCTCCTCGCTTTTCCCGAGGTGTAGGAGTCCGAGATATTGTTGTGGAAATGACTGTTTTTCTGCCTCCCCGTGCTGTGGTTTCTCCCTACATTGAGTTTCGGTTTCATGTATCGCTCTATTTCTCGTCTCGAGTGTGTATGTAGGGCATTGTATTATGCTCTACTCTCATCTTTGAAATCAGACCGAAAGGTTCATAGAACAAATGGCTTCCGCCTTGAAGTTCATTTGATTCAACAACAAATCAACTTCTTTTCCTACTGTTATGGTATCATGGACAAAATGTCCAACTTGTGCTTTAATATTAAATTGTGCTTCTCTTCTTGGAAGCCACAAAATGCATGTCATCCATATGGATCATCCGTATAATGTACTCTAATGAGAAAAGTATCATAGGTAAAAAAAATCAAGCATGATACAGAAATTCACACCCATAGACCTCGTATCTCTGTAGTTCCCGGTATAAATACCAATCACATGTCTTTACCGATCACTTAGATGAAAAAATTTCTGAATATATGCCTTATCTTTTGGGCTCCAACTCACTATTTAGAGGCAATTCACTCGTGTACAAGAATTTTTCAACATATTCTCGAGAAAGAGAATTTTTTGTGGAGTGTCCTTCTCACCAAGGATGTCCAATGTATCATTGATTGAGTATTACTCTCGCTTCATCCGCATTCCGTGAAGTGAAAGGAAACTTGTCTACTCGATGGTGTATGAAAAATAAACTAACACCACAAAATATTTGGAAATTCCTATATGGGAAAATTAACAAACCGATCATGCATGGCATCTCGTAATAAACCGACCGTAATTAAAAATGACAGGCTTTTCCGTGCTAAAAATGGAGAGGAATACAACAATGGATTCATCAATCCTCCGGGGTTCCAGGGTAATCGAGGATACATAGGAAATGATGATGATAATTTGTTTGGTTACTTCCTGGAAACATTAAAGAGGAATATGGAGGGTTTGATTTAGGTACTAAAATTTTCAGAGAAAGATCTCAAAGATCTTAGCTCGTAGGGAAGTCAATTTTTTTGTACACCGTGAGAAATTCTATAGATAATTGCTCGGAAGACTTAAATTATTTTCACAAAGATTTGGTAGAAATACCCTTATCTATAATGGTGAGGATAACTTCACCATTACGGCTTACTATATTTCCTCAGGATGGCAGATAACTTTTCGACTAGAAATAATTTCAAGGAATAGATGTTTCAGGAAAACATGAAATATGGCAGTGGAAGACTTAAGGCGTTCAATTCATCTGGTCAAGTCTAGGAATTTTTGTTTCAAAATTTCCAACTATGAATTTCAAAAAAGTCAAATTTAGAGTTGGTTTCTCAGTAATTTTATATCGATGTTCTAGCAAGGGGAAAATGGTCTTAGGTCTATGGGATGGGAAACATAGGGTTCTCTTCTCGTGCTTTAAGGTTCTTTGTTTTTAGAGTATTTACCCTTTGGGTCCACTATCAAAATAGTAGATCGGAAAGAGGGACCGCAAGAAAAAATTACCTAAACCAACAATTAAGATGGATGCAATAGATGGGTCACTAATTTAATTATGGTAGTGGATTAGATGGGTTATTGATTGAATTACGTAGTGTTGTGACCAGCAAAACCCCCTTTTTATTTAATATTAGTAATAATACTAACAAATGGGGACCCTTAGTTAAAAAAATCCAAAAAAATCAATTAGGATTTGTTTTCTTTTCAAATAAAAATTTCTATCATAAAACTTAGGAGAAATCCCTTAGAAAGAACATATACATCTTAAGTTTATGATAGATTACAATAAAATTTTCTTAAACAAAATAGTGCATCCATAGCAAAATGGTATATATCTTTTATAAACCGAAAAATGCGACGCTTTTATGATAATGCTATCCAAAAGCTTATACAATAAACGACATTGGTCGCAGTATCGCATAGCCGTGAAATGTATGACACGAATACCTTTGCTACTATTTTCACTTAACTTTAAGTAGATTTTATGGCGCGCCAAGGCTTATTGCACAATTCTCGGCTTTTGCACTATTTTACATAACTGTGATGGCTTCATTTTGGTGTGATATTGTGATATTGCGACATTAGTATATCAGCATATTGGCGTAGAAAATCACGTATCACAACAGTTTTAGATTCAGCGTAGGCGTTGCCACCAAAAGGCACTTCTTATATCAATTTGTTAAGGGGCGCTTAATATCAATTACGACGGATTGAAATAATGGTAAATGAGATTAAAGCAGATTGAAAGTCGCTTTCCACGACAAATATTA
The DNA here is from genome assembly GCA_034641835.2 of Pinus albicaulis. NCBI lineage: Eukaryota > Viridiplantae > Streptophyta > Pinopsida > Pinales > Pinaceae > Pinus > Pinus albicaulis. Next base: position 1,990,088,780 of record CM076578.1, read on the forward strand.
TTTCATCCGCTTACATTGGCAAACAGTCTTCGAATACTGTACAAATATTACTCATTTACTCAAAACGCATGCATGAAGGAGCAAACGCCTATACAAAGCTTACCAACACTATGGGCAAGAAGCGAGAAGAGCTCCGGACTAAAAATAGTAGAAATGGATGCGTCAGGATGCGCAAGATGACTCACGGTAATGGCGGACGCCGATATCCACTCTCAAAGGAATGTAAATCGTTAGAGGAAGAAAACTCGGTGATGAAAGAAGTACAACAAAGTCCAAAAGAATATTGCCCGGAAAATCCTTAGAGAAATCGCTTGCTCATTTCTCACATAGAGAATAAAAGCGGCAAGGCCGCGATTGTCCCAGATAATAACAGATGGTGAGACAACGACAAAAACATTGATATTTTACGTACAACTTAACTCCAACTCAAGAGCTAACTGGTCATTCACTGCTTAAGATCTCAGAGATTAATGCAATGCCAACCTCCGCGCTTTATAACAAGCAATTTATGTTAATCGCCGCAGAATGTTGCATCATCGAACGTGGTCAGTAGAATGGACCAAAAGAGATGAACTATTTAAGAAAATCAAACACTAGTGAAGGTGATCAAAAAAAGGATGTTGACGCCGTTTCACAAAGCTCCAACATTCAAGTGGAAAATCGGATATATACGCCGCAAGATACAAGGAAAGCTACAACAGCTTTGTAGCTTTTTAGAAGCACAAAGAAGCCATTGAGGTCAGAGTTCTCGAGAAAATATAAAGTTTTCTTGAGAAAAAGTTTGTTTTAAGAGACTTGAAATAACTATAAGACAAACAGAGGAAACATAGACCAAATTCAAGATGACCAGAACAAGTTGAGCAGCGAAAAGATGTAGAAGCGATGTTCCTGCAAGAGAAAAACTACTCATGAAGACATTGATAAAGAAACTACTTGGTACAAAGGTGAAGGATATGAGAAATGGTGAAGCAAATCAAGATGAAATTATGTACTGATAATGAAAGGTAAAGGTAAAAGGCAAAGATAGTTATTAAATGGCAAACACTTTACACGTAAATGACACAATTTTCCACACAAAGCTAATTTGATTCCTCAAATCGTTTCAGATATCTCCACATGCAAACGAATCACAAATGTATCGGAGGCAAAGGTAATAAAGAGCAAATCTATCCAAGGGCTTGCTGTATGATTGAATTGGGGACTCATAACGGGATGTACTTGGTGAAGCCATCAGCATAGTGCTTAATTAGAATATCATGCTACAGAAGATTGCCCCTACGCTGTTTACCTATTTTTCATGATACAAATGAATTTCAAATCGTCAATCAAGATCTTCTCAAAACTATGCTGATACCTATGCTTAAAGATCAAGTTCATAGATAGTTAGATTTAGTTTTAATGATCGCATTTTAGAAAAGTTAACGTCATTGAACCTAATCCTTAATTTTTGTAATAGACTATTTTGATTTAGCTAGGTAGTATTTAAACCTTCTCATGCATTATAAAGGGTCCTTGATCTTTAATATTTTTGACTTGGAGATTGCATTTACCCATTGTCTTATATATTTTTCTAAAAGGATCATATCTCGTGATTTTCATGGAATTATCTTTGAAGTGTTTACTTCGTACCTTGAATTTGATTTTTTGCATCGAAAGTTACCTGATTAGAACACGCATTGCATTTAAGCTTCAGATGAATGAGGCTTTATCTTTTCAATGTTGATTTTTTGTCTTTGCGATATTCGCTGAAAATTGCTATCATTTATATATATCACAACGCTCTTTTGATATCATTTAGCATAATTGAAACATTATCTTTCATAAGTATATATATAGATGGTATACAATGATGAATGCAATATGTTAATACAATCATAGAATTTTCTAAATGAAGTATATCTTTATTAAGTCAAACATATTTCAATTCAACAATAATATACTTTCTTTACACATGTTAACGGAACAATCTGTTGTATTCCATATAATTACCCTAAGTAGGTGTTAGAATTTTTTATCAAGATTAGTTTAAATGCATAGTTTATTTCGAAGTTAATTAGTCCCATTTTCACCCATCCAAACCAATTACATTAATATAAGGAAACCTGTCTTAAATCTAGTTTGTTGCACACCGTACCAAATTTAAAAGTAGAGTTATCTTAAGGTCCTGAATTCTGTGGTTTCTCTTATTGTTTGAAGAAAAGATGCTTAGGCTTCAACATTTTTGCTTAGAAGGAGGGTATGAGCTATGAAAATGGCACCCATCCACAAGCCATTCTTGAAAGAGCAAACACCCTCATTAATTTCTTCAATTTTCTCAAATTCAAACTTAGAGAAGAAATTGCAGGTAATATATACGTCTTATTACCCACTATCAAATTCCAAACATTCAGATAATCAAAATCCTTAGTCTCCCGAAGTTCAAGATTTAATTCATAAATTGAAAGGATTCTCATTATCTCTAATAGTCCGAAATATCATCTGGTTGCAGTGCAACTTCAAAATTTGTTTTTCTCAAACCTCTTTACCAGCTTCAAAGTGAAAAACTTAGTATTTCTCCTAAAGAATTCTCATCAGTAGAATCAAGACAACAAACTCAATCGGAATCAAGAAATGATATAAGTTCAACATCTAACATTCAAATACCCATTTCAAACTTTCCTACCAAAATTACAAGTTGCTCTACATCATCTCCTCAATCATCATCTCCACAAACATCATCCGCTTCAATCATCATTAACTTCAACATCATCTATTTCAACAACTTCTCATTCAAACAATTAGCTTTACTTACCCCTCCAATAGTCGTACCAATAATGGCATTGTAGACCATGCATTACCTTATAGTCAACATGGTCAAGACTTTTACATGACGTATTGCACAATCGAAAATGGTTTCCAAATTTTAGCCTAGATCTTAACATTCAAGTCAAGAACATATCAATAACTTATGTCATATAAATTTGAATGGAGTCACACATGAAGATGCTAGTTAGACTATTCCCTTATACTCTTCGTGAGTAGCAAGATCATGGTACTTTTCATTACCATCAAGATCCATAACAAGTTGGGATATTTTTTATATCATTTTTTAACCAAATTTGGAGACAACTACAATCTGTAACTTCAACAATGACCAAATCTGAAGATAGAACCCAAGGAACCCATTAAAGAATTCAACGCTAGATTCAACAAACTCTTGAACAAAATTCACAGCGATTCATGCCATCAGCATCAAGTCTAATTGAATGGTACATAATCACGACTTCAAACATACACTTTCAGAGACGAATGGGAAGTAAAGCCCAGAATACTTTAGAATATGAAAGAAGCTATTGTAGTGGAAAATGACCACATTTCTCCGAAAACAAAATGCTAATTATGGAAAGGAAATCAAAGAAATTCAGCTTTCCAAGATGATTCAAAGAAAGGGCTACAAATATCCATACGACATGGAATATGTAGTTCTTAAAATCCATGTCAAATGAAAATGGTTAAAATTAAATGGGCAATAAACTTCTACCAAGAAACTATTCAAATTTCAGAAGAAACCAAGTTGAATCTAAACCTCCTAATACAATCTCTAATGCAGAATCGAGAAGAGGAAGAAGAAGATACATCTAGTATTAGATGAAGAAGATGAAATGAAGAATAGTCAATTGAATGAATGGATTTATTCTCAATTTTATAGTGAAGAAGCTATACCGTGAAGTACTAGGAGTAACGTACAAGAGAACTGCAAACAACAAAGAAAATTACAACTCCAAGTACCAAAGACAACCGTAAAGAAAAACTTCTCCATTACCTACCAAAATCAGCCATCCTCTTCTAATCCTCCTACATCAACAAGAAAAACTTTAGTAGTGTCGATCCTATGGAATACAACATTGTCGAGACATGAAAAAGATCAAAGCTAACATTTCCTTACATGAACTCAAGAAACTAAAACACCGTATTAAAGTTGTTATTGAAAGAATTAACGCTACACCAATTGCTCCTTTACCAAGCTTTATTGCAAGCAATGAGGAATCAAAGTCACCAAAGAGCAAGGTAGATGCTACTGACATCGCGTTTTATCGGGGAAAATTCAAATTCTCAAACTCATCCTTTTGACTTATGAGATGTACAATAAAAATCGCACAATTGTTTCTTGATTGATTCCTAGCTTCCTCCAATATAATGCCCATTGCCTCTGGCAATTGAATATCGAACTACGTAACCAGGCGCTTCATATCGCTCAATTGATTGCTCTAAAGTCCGTTGTGGGAGAAATCACTCCGCTTACTATCGTGATTAGCTCGATTCTAGGATTGTTCAGTGAATTGATATTTTGATTGTCGATATTCCCACCCTATGGACACCTTGAGCGGACCTGCTCAAACGAATGGTTATTCAATCCCATTATTTAAGATATGGTTTCCCTGCTAAAGGGAACCAAATCAACAAATTGAACGAAAACATATGACGACATCACAATGACTCAACTTAATGAGCCTGGTGGCATTCAACAACAATATTCTTGAAAATATTCATTTAATCATTTTGAAACTTCAAGCTCCTCAATCACCTTTTTCCTCGTAAATACTTTTGTTTTCTGATAGAAAATTTTTCGCTAACTGATCTTCTTCCGCACTGTAAAATATTTCCATGTAATTGTAGATAAGCCAATAGACAACCTTTATTTTGGTCGCATTTTCATGGATCAAAGTCTAGTGATGGATTTATCGATGCCATCTTAATTGATCCAGATGGAGAAAAAACCATGTTGTCATGGAAGGAATTGAGTGTACTAACAATACTTTCATGTATCATGGCTTTGGTTCAAGTGACTTTATAAAGCCAGGGGTTACGTTAAACACTTGTCTTTGGTGATTCTCAAATTGTCATAAAAATGTTAGGAATACTATTCATTATCTTTCGTGATATCTTAAACACTATCAAACCCTAGCACAAGATCTCACCACTCATTTTTTAGCATTCAATATTTCTCCTATTCCTAGGACCAGAATAATTACCACTTGTTAGCTAATGTTGTATCACCTAAACTCCTACCGAAGATTGCAATTTCATAGGTTTTCTCAGAGAATTGATTTTTCTGGCCCATCTATCCCCCAAGACAATGTTACAAATTGAGAGTATTCTATCAAGTGATCAAGATATTCTAAATTTCATGACTTTAGAGAAATCATAAGGATGAGAAAATTGTTGACGAAGATGATCATGATTTACAAATTGCTTCAAAAAAGTAATGAAAACCCCATTCCGTAACTGTTGTTAAATTAGAGGATTTATATGAATGAAGACGATTCAAGAAAGCTTGTTAATGCTAAACTTCAAGCTCTACCTTGAAGTTTGAATTAGTAAATCTTGGTTCGATTCTAAACCTCAAAACGTTAACTTAGGACTCAATTGATCACTGTAATAGTGATATCTATTAAACTTTTGAACAAGTAAAAATACGCTGAATTATGATGATTTAAAAAACGTATGATATCATTATTCAACATATGCATCTCCAACGCTCAATATTAAACTCGTTTCAACAAATTGAGTAGGATCCATCCACCCTTGTAAAGTCAAATCAAACGTGTAATCCTAATAAATTTTTGTAAGCCAAAATCATTTTTTCCAATGCATCAATTGTTCCAATATGGTACCTCAAAGGAAGAAGAACAAGGAGATATGAATATGTATCGCATTTCAGAAATTTAACAAGGCATGTTTAAAAGACAATTTCATTGCCAACCATGGAACAAATACTTCAAAAAAGAAATGGTTCAATCAAAAAGGTTCTTCGTCGGATTTTTGGCTAAATGCTTTAGTCCATCCAGGATGACAACATTGAAAAACAACTTTCGTAATTAAAATGGGGAACTTAGATGATTTAAATGCCTTTGGTGTAATAAATGCGGAGAAAACTTTTCAAAGAGCCATGGACATGTGATTTAAAGGTCTCATCAATAAATCGGCTTGTTTTTTATCTTGATAACATAACAAGATTAAAAAAGAGCCAATCATCTACATGATTTAAAAACAAATATTTGAAAGATGCAGAAGGTTTGTATTTCCTTAAATCCCAAGAAATCTTTCTTCGCTTTAGATGAAGGAAAACTCCTAGGATTTACAACAAAAGATGGTATATATATTGATCCAGATATTTGTTAAGAAATTATATTTCTTTACTCATAAATGAAAAAATCCTCATAATCATTTCCTTAATAGATCAATTTGTTAGAAAGATTTATTCCATTTTTTTCTTTATTGTTTTACCTATAAAGACAGTGATCAAGAAGAATCATATTCTAAATGACTTTATAAAGAAAAAGAAGCTTTTATGCAATCAAAACAACATCATTAATGCACCAAAGATTAACAATTCCTGGATTTTTCTAAAGATTTTACTTGTATATTCGCCAAGAAACATCCTATGTACCGCTTTAATATAACTCTACCTAGATCAATAAATTTAGTTGTTCAATTTTTTCCTTTTAGTTCAACCGTATGAGTCGAATAATTATCTTATTGAAAAACGTTTTGTTGTTTTAACCAATCAAACATTTTAGACCTTTTCTTCTGAAAATGACATACAAAAAATCATTGTCCTATCATGGAAGCAGGGCAATTATTAATTCAAAAGAAGCAGGTTAAAAGGAGAGCTAATTGGGTATTGTACTTGCAAGAATATGATATTGATATTGAACGTACGGCATTGTTAGAGGACAAGGTTTTTGCAGATTATTGGTAGAGTCATAATATGCTATCAGGGACAAAATTCAAGATTCAAATCAAGATATTCAAGTAAGTCAGATAAATGTTACAAACATTTTGAATTCGTAAGAGGCCAGATCTTATCTATTACTCTAAAAAATGGGTATGCTCCTTCTAATCTCAAATATAAGAGCAAACGTTGGCTACGTTAAAGGCTATTAAATATGAGATTTATTGATAATGCTATTTAGAAAAAAATTATGATTCAATTATTAAGATGTTCTAAGATCAAGTCGGTATATTTTATGGTGAGTTGCATAATGGACGTTAGGAGTCATTTTTGAGGATACCATACCACAAAATAATTGTATTGCTTACACGCCTACTCCTTTTTAAAGATACACATGATTACGTATGAAGCGCTAAAATTTTTCAAACTCAGTGGTATTAAAGAAACCATCTTTCCTTTGCAACCGTATGACTATTGAGCAAACTTATTCTAACAACAATATTATTAAGAGATATACCTCATTCTTCCGTTATAAGTACATCTACCTAATCCATTACTTTACAAACAAATAAACCTGCTAGTTGCAGCCAATTCCTATAATCGGTTGATTTCAGATCAATTCATCATAACCTGTGTTTGGTGTACTAACGCCTAGTCTTTGATACTACCTTACTGGAAATAGTTTAACAGAATTTGGCACAAAGAGGTTTTAAATTAAAATATTCAAGAATTGTTTATCCACAAGGTAAATACCATCAATCCAATTAACAAAAACCTTATCAAAATCATTAAAAGGATCATGATCAAAATCGCAAAGAATTGGCACAAATCTTTAATCTTTTGCATTATGGGCCGATCGTATCACCTAAAAGCTTCAATAGACTTAATTTTCAACTGCTTATGGAAAAGAAGCTGCGGATACCATCAAATTTAACTCTTCCAGATCGCTAGCCCTAGTGCAATTTATTGAAGAAAATCCTTCTTCATCCATTCAATTGGAGATACATCAAATCTCAAACTAGAAGAAGATAGGGACAAAGCAAAAAATTACTCATCAAAAACATCGAAACATCTTCAGAAAAATTTTCTTTTGATGCAAGTTCCACTGCCTGAAAAATTTTGTCAATTATGGATCTTGTTCAAATGGATAAAGCACACGAAGAAAAAGGTAAATATACCAAATTTAAGATGTACGGACCTATTTCAGATCGTTGAGAAGATAGGCTCAAATACATTCAGTGTTACTCCAAGATCTAATTATAAAAGAGAATCTTTCCAATGGGCTATCTTGAAGAAATTTTTTCAAGTGAGGTAACCTTTATCCACATATTCCTTTCTCAAAGAATTTTTGATTACTTTTTGTTTTTAAAATAAAGGTTATGGTCGAGTCTGATTGATTCTGCTTACTATTTAAGAAAAATTTTCAAGAATATTATAAATATTTATTTTGTGTAAATAAGAATTTTTGAAATAACATCAGCGCTTTTTGAATATTAAAATAGACAACTTTGAAAGATTATTTAAATCAAGAAGGATCTTTGAAAATTGAGAAGAATGTAAATCATCAAGTTTATTACAGAAAGGTTATCTATCAAAGTAGAAGATTTTTTCTAAAGTTTTGAACTCAAAACTCAAAATTGTCATCCATTGATCTTGAAGATAAAACTATTTCACCTCATCCATTTAAGTTTTGTGATTTTTTAGAATGTACCCTAAGAAATTTAGTGTAATTGCAAAGAGATAAGGAGGTCCTATTATGAGCCTATTTCTACCATATGTCTATGTTGTGTTTATAATAAAATCGACACACACACATCATACCAAAACAGGGCAATGGTTTATAAACATAAGATAAGTGTCCTATCACTTGTTGCCTTGTTCAGCTTAATGAGGCACCAGGAATGCATACAGTTAATCGGCTACCAAACCAAAACAATGCATTTTAAAACAAAAAATAAGTACAAAAACATGAGATAATAAGTCTACAGTGAATTTATTCAAAAGTCGGCATCGTGAAGTGATGGGACAATGAATGGTTAATGGTTTAAAGGTAAATCCCTGTTTTGTGACTAAGGTGAAATCTGTCGTGTACAGAGGCAATACCTATGCAACAGAGTATGGCTATAAAACCAAAACCTAGAGAAATCCGCTATCATTATTAACACCAATCAAAGCTGAGATAACCCAAGATGTTTTTATTCTAAGAAATTAGGAAAGAAATTGCTAAATGATTTTTATTTCTTTTTCATAGTTACATTTTATTTGAATTATCCCAAGATAGTTTTCTATTATCTTTGAAAAATCTTTACTTACTAAAGACAGTGTTCTATTTTATTTTTTCTAGATAACTGCTTTTTTCAAGAATCAATGTTGTGACCATAACAACCCCCCTTTTTTATTTAATATTAGTAATAATACTAAACAAATGTAAAATCTTTAACAAAAAATCCAAAAAAACTAATTAGGATTTGTTTTCTTTTTTCAAATGAAAAACTTTCTACTGCAAACTTATAGAAATCCCTAGAAAGAACATTAAGTAAACACTTAAGTTTATGATACATTACAATAAAATTGCTCTTTAAACAAAATAGCGCATCCATAGAAAAATGGCATAGTATCTTTTATAAACTGAAAATGCCATTTTGCGTTATGATTAATGCGATCCCAAGGCTTATACAATAAACGCGATGAATGCAGACCGCATAATGCGAAAAATGTGGCGATTAATTAACACTTTATGTTATTTTCAATTTTGCTTTTGCTATATTTATATGCGCGCTATACGGTTGCTAATTTCCGCTAAAAGTTATTTTATGGTCATGGTTGCTTCTATTTTCATGATATTGGCGATATTACATTTTAGTATTTTGGCGATATTATGGATATTTAAGAAAGACAAGCAGAACGCAGATCGCGTGAATATCGCGATCATGGTATGCTATTCAAAAGGCAATCTTCCTTATATCAAATTGCGATGCGTTTTCTAATGATTAAATTAAATGATTGGATTGAAAATTAATGGTAAAATGAGATTGTGTTTGGATTGAAAGTCGCTTCACCATTAAAACATTACATTTCATCCGCCACATTTAAAACAATTTTATCACCTTCTTATGCCATTGCTCTCATTTACTCGCAGAAAACGGCAGCACTAAGGAGCAACGCTTCATACAAAGCTTACCAAACACTATGGGTAAGAAGGAGAAGAGCTCAATTCCTTCAAAAACAGAAATGGTCGCTACTGCAGATGCGTACACCGCTTGTACAAGGATGCCTATGATATCCACTTGGGAAGGAATGTATAATCATATAGAGAAGAAAATCTCAGGTGATGAAAGTTGTGGCTACAAAGAAATTGTGTTAATATTCCAGGCAACTCAGAGAACTATCAAGCCATTTCAGACAGAATAGCTTACAAGGCCAAGGATTCTCCCGTGACACAAAGACATGGTGAGATGGGTGTCAAAGCATTGGGATATTTCTGGTACGGTATACCTGTAACTCCACCAAGAGCTAATTCAATATTCACTAATTAAGATCTCAAGTTAATGTATAAGTTGCCGTAACCCTGCGCCTTATAATAAGCAATTTATGAAAGAATTTCCAGAGAACATGCGAATTTATCGAATGCACACAGGAATGGACCAAAAGAGATGAACCATTGAAGAAAATCAAACACGAGTGGACAAGATCAAAAAAGGATGTTTTAGACGCTATTCACAAGTTCAACATCCAAGTGGGCAAATTGACACAAGCTTTTACCACAAGATATATAAGTTTGCTAAAATTAGCCTCTATAGAGATTTTAGAAGTTACTAAAGAAGTTGTTGGAGGTCGTAGAGTTTCAGAGAAATATAAAGCTTTTCTTGAGAAAAGCCTGAGTCGAAGAGACTTGAAATAACTATAAGACAAAATGAGGAAACATGTAATTCTCAAATTCAAGACACTTAATGCCGAGCAAGGAAAAAAGATGTGAAGCGTGTTCTGCAAGAGAAAACTATTGCTAAGGACAAATTGATAAAAAGAAACTACTTTGCCAGCAGGATATGAGAAATGGTGAAGCAAAATCAAGATGAAATCGCAAAATTGATAACAAAATAAAGGCAAAAGGCAAAGCAGAGGAGGCGGCGGCGCTGCAACACTTACAAACATTGTGTAAATGACAATTTACACAAAGCTAATTTGATTTCGAAATCGTTTCCAGATATTCCCATAGAAAAATCAATCGCAAAAACAGTATCGAGAAAAAAGGCGAAGAAAGAGCAAAATCTATCCAAGGGCCGACAAGATTGAATTGGGACTCATACCGGATGTACTTCGTAAAGCTACACAAGCCAAGATAAAGTATGCTTTAATTGTATCATCAATGCTGCTGCAGAAGATTGCTCTACGTCACGATCATTTTTTCAGATGCTTGAATTTTCCGAATCTTGGCCAACCGTATCTTCTCAAACTATGCTAGATACCTCGCAAGTTTAAAGATCAAGTTCAGATAGTTAGATTTAGTTTTAATTTTACCGTATTTTAGCCTAGGAAAAGGACTCGTCATTGAACCGAATCCTTAATTTTTGTAATAATTATTTTTAGATTTAGCTAGGTATTTAAACCTTCTCATGCATTTAGAGAAGGGTCCTAGATCTAATATTTTTTGACTTGAGATTGCATTTCGTACTCCATTGTCTTATATATTTTTAAAAAGGATCACATCCGGTGATTTTCATGCGGAATTATCTTTGAAGTGTTGCATTTCGTACCTTGGAATTTGATTTTGCATCGTAAGTTACCGGATTAGAATATCACATTGCATTTGAAAGTCTTCGAGATGAATGAGGCATTTCTATCCTTTCACCGTTGATTTCTTTTGTCTATGATATTCGTTTTAAAATTGCTATCATTTATATATATTTGTTTTCACAACGTCTTTTATATATCATTTCTCGAGTATAATTGAAACGTTATATTTCATAAGTATATATAGATGGTATACAATGATGAATGCAATATGCTAATACAACTCTCGTTTAATTTCTTAAACGAGTTATCTTTATTTGTTTTCGCATATTTCAATTTAAATAATAATACATTTTCATGGTTATTGTTAAATTGGAACAACTTTAAGTTGTATTCACATATAATTACCTTGGCGTAGTGTTATAATTTCTTTATCAGTATTTGTTTTAAATGATAGTTTTATTTCATTTAATTTAGTTCCATTTTCACCCATCCAAACCAATTCATTTAGTTATAAGGAAAACTCAACCTTTAAATCCACGCAGCCACCATACCAAACGGAAAAGGAGTTGTCTTGGTGTCCTCACTGTGGTTTTTCCCGATGTTTGCCAGATTAGCTTCAAATGTAGCGTAACAAATTATTGGTTCGTAATCACTGAAACCCGTATAAATTATATGGTGATTTAAAAACAACAAGGAAAGCAATTTTATGGTTTGTCTATGTTAAATAGATAAACATAATTTCATCACCGTTACGCTACTGCTAGAGGGTGACTGTGTTTGTTACACAGGAGGGAGTACTTATGGTTGGTAATGGTTTGATGATGAGTGTGAATGCTGATGGTAGTGTTTGAATGGGGAGTGAGTTGATTCAGACGAATCACATGTAAAAGGGATTTGAAGGGAGTGTCTGCGAGGGTGAGTTGGCAAATGGTAAGTAGAGGAGGTAGTCGAGGTGGGTGGACTGAGAAGGGTGGGGGGTAGGCATCATGCTAAAGGGCATTGGTGGATGCCGCATGGTCGTTGCCGAGAGACTTTCGTAGGGGGTGGTGCAAAGTTGTGAGGGGCACACGTTAGCATGCGGTTCACTCCTTTTCGGACCGCCTGTGGAGCAAAGCGTGATGGAGCTCGAGGGGGCCCAAAATCACCCCCCATCGACGTTGATCCAAGTGAGGGATGATCACAACCGTTTATTTTTATCCTACACTTTAAACCTTGCATAAATTTTCATGTTATTTTTATTACATGCACTTAAAAAAAGTGCGATTGCTTAAAATTAATCATAATTAACATTAAATGAGTTTAAAAAATACCTATTTACCTATTCATGTTGCATTTGGACTAGCAAAGCATTTTTTGTCTATCTTTTCTATCTATTAACCGTGTTTAAATTATGATTAACTTATTCAATAATCCTAATCTATTTTATTTTTATTCTATTCACGATTACATATCGTGATAGACTAATTATTTCTTTATCCTATCTACAATGTGGCATTTTAGCTAACAACACATTATTCAAAACTTCTAGTATTGGATTGATGTATTTTATTTCTTGAGTGGCATTTAGGCTTGCTCACTCCCACACATTTACACATTCTTTGGGGTTTCTTGATTTTTCTTTTCTCTTTTGTTTTGATTTTTCTCATATATATGTATAATTCTTTTCATTTATTTATATGCTTGTAAATAATTTGCGTATCACAACATTATTTACAATTTCATCAACCGGAAGAGAATAAAGCCACTCATCAATTGAACCTATGAATCACATGACCCTAACAAAGGCTCCAAATTCAGGGATGCAGCATCCTCCTAGTGAGGTGTCAAGAACACCGTATATCGCAGCCTTGATCCATTGGGCCAATTGTTGAAATATGTCTAACCGAACTAAGACATTTGTGTATTATTCATACCTATGGTAATACATCACCAAAATCTTAGGTCCTTTCTCTCAGGCTTCAACTTTACCGAAAATCACTCCGTACTCTTGCAATGTAAAAGTAAAATGATAATGTGCAATATGAATGAATTGTTATAGTTGGGCAGAAAATGATGCTTTAATTGTTCTGGCCATTTACAGTCCACTTGGAAACTCATCTCCATTAAAAATTGTTAATAGGAATGTATCAGGGTCTCCTAAAGGTTGTAATTTTAAAAGGGCCTTTCCATAAGTTGTCAAATTTACCATGTTTTCCCTTATCCTCATTTTTGTAATCCCATTTCAAAACAAGATCATTGATTTTAAATTCCTATGCTTTAGTCCTATCATAAATTATTTTGATCTTTTCTTGAATGAATTTAGTTTTATGATAGACTTCCTCCATTTCATCAAGTTGTAATTGAATAGTTTGGTTTATTCTTCTTTGCATTTCATTGGTTTCAACCTTTGCTTCTTGGTGCAAATAGTTTGAGCACCGGAATTCCCAAAGAACTTTGGAAAAATCGCATCTGCTCCATACACTATCCGGAATGGTGACATTCCAATGGAATTCTTGGTAGTAACTCATCAACTCCATAGTGCATCGATTAATTTGTTGTGCCATTAGTTTATTCTCATGTAGTAATTTTTTTATAACATTTGACTCAAACTCTGTTAGAGGACTTAGGTAACTCCATTGCCACGAGAGTAGTAAGCAAGAGAGTGACCCAACTGAATCCGATATTTGTTACAAAAATCTATCATTTTCTTGGAATTGAAAGTTGTAGCATTGTCAATTATAATTTTATAAAGTTAACACCCAAACCTAGACAATATATTTCTTCCAGAAATTGAATGATAATGGAATCATTGGCTTGTCTAGTGGGTATGGCTTCTATCCATTTGGTAAAGTAGTTTTTTGTTGTTAAAATCCATTTGTGATGTCCTCGAGGAACTAGGGTGAATTTCACCAATGAAGTCTAAAACCTCTATCGTTGAAAAGGGAATTTTATTGAAATTGGCTTTAAGGGTAAAAGGGAACAATCTCTTTTTCCTTCAAATATTTCGCATTGATGACAAAATGTGACATTTATGCACATCGTAAAACAAAGTTGGCCATTAAAAACCAACTCTAAGGATTTTTTTTCCATTGATTTCCATTATGTATGGCCACCATAGCCTCCTCGATGGAATTCCTCCAAGACCCCGTCTACTTCCATCTTTCAAATAAAAATTTAGTAATATCCCTCTATATCTTTCCAATACAATTTTTTATCAAGAATACAAAATCTCATGCACTTAATTTTAAGGAAACTTGCCTTGGTCTTTGTTAAACTAGGAGGAGCATACAAGTTATGTGCATGCCAAAAACTATGTCTGCATACCATGGTGATGCGTCAAAAGCTTCGAGATTAGTGGAGTCGTTCAGCTCTTCATGTTCATCCAATTCTACAATAAAATTGATGTCTAACACCTTACAATTAGACTCTACCATAAGATTTTTTCTAACCCTTGTCCCTGATAAGCTTTATTGGTCTAATTTCACTGTCAAATTCTAGAATGACAACAATCCACTTGCTCCCTTTCTACCATCTAGATATATTTGAGTTAAATGTCTTTAACTACCTAGACTGAGACAAAAGCAATGATATGTGAATGTAGAATGTAAACCCTAAAATATTTTAATGCTTTAACTCAATGCAAATGCATGTTTTTCCATGATATTTATTTTTAAAGAAGAGCATCTCTTAATTCTCTACTAAAAAAGGAAATTGGGTGTTCATGACTCAACATTCTTTCCAAATGTGAATCGCTATTGTATGATCGATGCAAAAGAGAATATCATGAAATATTTTGTAAAATCGGGACTTATTACAATTGGTGTAGTTGTTAATGCCTTATTAACTTTAGTGCAAGAATCCTTCGCATCATTATGCCATTTCATTTCAAGATTCGCTTTTCTAGTGATATCATCAAGAATTAACTTCTTCTTTTAATTCTGCATACAAATTTGGGATAAATCTCCAATAGAAGAGCTCAAAGAAAGGATTGGAATTCTTTTTTATCTCTAGTGTACTCATTTAACATTGCTTCCACTCTACTAGGGTCAATTCTTATGCAATATTTTGAGATATCATGTCCTAGAAATTTACCTTTCTTCTAAACAAACATAGTTTTCTTAGGGTTGAGAGAGATACCATATTTTTTCATTGTTGTACCCCCGTAACCCCCATATTATTATTATTGTTCCCTTACATTATTATTGTTAGTGGTCACCATATCAGGCCCCATGGACTCATATAGAAAGGAGGCTTTGGTCATTTGAATCATCCAAGACTTGTTTATTTATGTGTAGTGTATTGGAGGTTTCAAGTGGCTGATTTATAAGTTGATCTCTTTTTTTCTTCTATTTTGGAGCTGGTTTGATAACATTTGGTAAGTGAGAGCTTTGGTTTCGTGGTTCCGCTGCTCAAAACAGTCATCGTGGAATTTTTGCTATAACGTTTTTTCTACTTAAGGTTCAGGTCGGTAATTTTACACGCTGCTCTAAATCCTCGGTGAACGCCATGTAAAATTTCTAGATCTTGGTTCGCAACATTTTTCGTGAGACATGATATGTGGAAGTTAGGGTCTTTCTCAAGCTCCCGACCAACTAAACCAGTCATCATGGAATTTGGCGCTATAAATTTTCGTATACTAAGTTTCTAAGTTGAATTTTATACAAAAGCACCAGAGCTACTCACATTGAGGACAACACTTTTTTGAAGGAGATATATGTTAGGTCCCTATATTACTAGTATAGTCCTCTATTGTTGTTAATGTAACTCCCCTTATTGTTATTATTGTACCCCCGTAACTCCCATATTGTTATTATTGTGCCCTTACATTATTATTGTTAAGTCAGCCTAGGATTACATTGTGGCCCTCTTACGGACTCCTACATATGTAAAGGAGGTTTTGACATTTAAATCATCCAAAAAATTGTTCATTTATGTAATGTATTGGAGGTTGCCCTCTAAGTGGCTGATTGAGGATGATAAGATGAGCTATGAGCTAGTTGAGTACCCAAACAAGAAAATAATTCCGCCCAAAAATTTCCTATAAAAATGGATCATTACTAGCAATAAACTGGATTTCCAAGTGTAGCTTTTGAATTGTTTCATAAATGCAAATGAGTAATCGTACCTGCTTTAAATGGATGATATAATGCATAAAAAGTGTGCATACTTGGTAAGTCTATCAACTACCACCATGATGACACTCTTTTCCTTTGAACTTAGGTAAACCTATGATAAAATCCATTGAAATCTCCTCCCAACGTTGACTTGGAATGGATAATGTTGTTGAAGACTCGAGGTCTTAATTGTCTCAACTTCATTGTTATTGTTGTACTTCGCAAATTTCCATATTGTTATTATTGTCCCCTTACATTATTATTTTTAGGTCGGCTAGGATTACATTGTGGCCTCATGGAATCCTATATATAGAAATGAGGTTTTGTTCATTTTAATCATCCAAGAATTGTTCATTTATGTAATGTATCGGAGGTTGCCCCCTCGAAGTGGCTAATTTCTAAGGGCGTTGATCTCTTCTTTCTATTTTTGGAGTTGGTTTGCTAACATTCTCCTTATGAAGAAAATGTTCCTCATATGTCTTTGAAAAGACAATGATACCATCAAGATAAATGACTATAAACCTACCTATTTCATCTACAAAGGCAATATCCATTACTCTTTGAATGTAGCACCAAAATTCATTAATCTAAAGAAATTTCTACATACATGAAGGTACTCCCGTGTAGTAAAGGTTGTTTTTCTCTTGGTCCTCTAGATGTACTAGAACCGATTGTAACTTAAAATCCATCTAACAAAGAAATTATCTTAGATCTAACTACATTTTTGAGGATATGGTCCATCTTCTACAGAAGGATAGTTGTATTTTAGGGAAGCCTTGTTGGAGATTTCTAAAAATCCACACGCCCAATTTCCTCGTATTTTTCCTGCGCAGTAACTAATTTTGGATACCCATTTGTAGAATACTTCAATGGTATAATAATTTTTGGAATCATTATATTTTTTTAACTCTTTTTCAACTAGGTGCCATACTGGTTCGACTCTTCTAAGTTTCCGTTTGAAAGGTTTCTCGGACTTTTCGTAGAAATTTTATGTTGTATAATGCTAGTGTCATTGGACTTTGAATCCTCATAACTCCGTGAAAATACATCGATGAATTATTTGAAAACCTCCAAGTACTTATGTTTTTCAACAAGGCAACGATTTGACAATTTAATTATTTTAAATTTTTCTTTAGTTCCTATAGTACAATCTTCTACTACTCTAGTTGGTTCAATTTAGGTTTCTTAGCTACATCATTAAAAATCAAATAGTTCTTCTAAGGGAGCTAACCCTCTAGGAAAACATTATCCTTTAATCAAAAAATTTCTAACTTTCATGGTATTTATCCAATTCATTCAATTCTTCATTACTTAAAAATATTATCTAACTTATTATCTACATCATAATTTACATCCATATTGGCACACCCTAATTCACATCTTTGATTGCAAAAAAATCGACCTATTCATCATTACCAAATACTTGCCGTATTTGATATTATTTGGGACAATTGGTATGTTTTTCACTTTGACTATGTAATTGTGACTGACGATATGACATTTCGTTACTAGCCGAAGTATTCAGGACCATCACTTAGATATTTTTACCCCTTAGAATTACGTATATTCATACTAACAAAACACACAAGGAAGTCTAGAACAACATCTCTATAAGCCCTTAACTCTGTATGTTCGACCGAATATTCCCTTTATTTTTTTGATTGTTCTGGTAAATATCCATGAACTAAAAAATTTTGGCACCTAACTTTTTCAAAAGTTGCAATCCTAGGATTAAGGCTTCATACTCAAATATATTTTTGGTACATTGAAAATTAATTTTGTATGAATGTCCTTCTAATTTATTAGTTTGTGAATTAGAAATCCACACACAAGCTCTAGATCCTTCCTTACTTACAAAAATTTCATCAAAATCCATGTTCCATAAAGGCTCATTTTCTTCATCATGTTTCACCATGTCTGTTTTGATTTCTTCAATCTTACACAAATTAGTATCCGGCTTTGGGATTTGGTATTCTTATGTCTCTAGGATTATACAAAAGATAAAACAGTCTAGACATGAAAGTGGACCGAATACAAGGGATGGTTGTTTGCCATGCCTCGATTGTACGAACTGTTGTATTTCATCGTTGTTTCTTTCCGTAAAGTCTATTTGGTTACCCAAATACAGGAATTGTAGAATAATTCATATGCAATTGCAAAGTACCGTAATTTTTCTCCAAAGATCTAGAAAGTAGTATTCCATACTTTGAGGTATGTCTCCTACCACAACATCCATGACTAAGCTTTTTGGCCGACGAAGCTAATGTGAAACACAATTATTTGATAAGACCAAGACATCTTACCTTACCGGAATCAAATGAAAATAAATCTTTGTACCTGTAATATCCGGCCCTAATTTTTCCATTATAGCCCTAGGCATTAAATTATGTGAGGCACTAGAATAAAGCACAACATTGTGAAGAATTTTATCATGAACATCTGCATCAACATGTAATGGAGGAACAACTCCATCCTCGGATTTACCTTCAACTTCTCACCAAATAACAATTCAAGTTGATCATCACAAGGTTCATAGTATCTGTTTCTTTCTTCTAATTTTAAAGCCTTTATTACTTGGGTTATTTATGCATTCTTGTTCATCAACTCAAGAAGGGAAATGGAAATTTAATTTAGCCAATTCATTTTTAATACGAACGGATTTTGAGTTTATAAACTTCTATTTATATTCATATTTGGTCCTTGGTTTGAGGCTTTTCAAATTTTCCTTGAAACTCATATATGGTTTTTTGGGATTTTTCATGGAGAATTCTCTTTGGGCCGATTCGGTGGAAGGACCATCGCATTGAGATTTCTTAGAAACAATATCATATACTTGATGGTATATCTACAATATTTTTTGTGGAGGAGCATCAATGTTTTTCTTCGATGAATTATCTACAATTTTCCTACTTCCTCAAATTGTATTTGTGTACCTCCATAATAGCATTTTGATATCCTTATTTATAGTCTTTTGATTCTCAATATGGACCGACTCTTCGTGCTCGTGAAAGTATGAGAATGTATTATTTTCTTAAGTGCTAAGAAGATGGGTTCACCATCATTAATTCCTACAAATTTAATTGGTTTTCTTCAATGCCTTCAACTAAATCCTTTTTCTTCTACATAGTTTTCTTGAAAGGGAGGCATGATTGTTTGTTGTTGGTAATTTGGGCCTATTTTCTCCCTTTTTTTAATATGAGGTGGCCTTCTCCCAAAGTTAGGATTCATGATCCGAGACCGTGTTGGTTTTTTCTAGGAGGAGATCTATCAAATATGTTTATTCTTTGCATCATCATTTCCATAGTTCTCACTAATGTATCTAATTTGGAATCAAGAAGAAGTGGATGGTTCCTCTTTAATGGTAACTCTTTTCTCAGATCTTAGTTCAGTTTTAGGTGGTCAGATGGCTTTTATACTTACAACATCTCTCTATATTTCTTCCAAGGTAGGAGTTCCTTTCTCTCTTATATGATATGACATACCAATATCAAATCCATTTGAAATCCTAATCAAGGCTAACTTCGAGTAGGTTTAATCGTTGTTGGAATTGCATTATAAATGTGATTGAACCTAGTGCAATAATGCTTCGCACACTTCCCGTGGGCTCTCCTAATGATTTCATATTCTCATTAGTATTTGCAGAGGATTTTTCTTGATTTCTCATCTATTGAGAAAATATCGATGAAAGGTAGTAAGGTCATTTATAGTAGCTAACCGGTAAATATTTAAACCACTTTACCTCTCTATTATAGCTTTGGGAAAAGCCTTTCATACTCACATCTTCTTAATCTACCTCCTCAAGGTAAAAACAATAATTTATTTTTGTCTACATGTTTTTGTGTAGTAATTGACCCGCTCCATCAAATTCGAGGAATTCTAGTTTGATAGTCTCGTAGGCATATTATGTAATGGTTTAGGTAAAACCAATGGGGCATACCTAGATGCCATGACCGGTATATGAGAATGAACAACATATCAAATTTTAGGAGGTGTAGATGTGGTAGGGATTAAAAATGGGGCTTTGAATTATGGTTTGTGATCTTAATGGGGATGTAGTGGAAATTGTTGAAGAGATTGAAGTAGTGGAAACAAGATGTAAATATCGTTCGAAGGGAAATGAAATGGTAAAACGATAGGGATGAAATTTCAACTAATTGTTGAAGTAGGTTCATGGACAACGTGGTCTAGGTATGAGACTAGGTATTCTAATTTTTCAAGCCGCTAGAGAGCTTCTGCTTTTTCAAAAATCCCACTTACCGATTAATGTTCATATTTTCATGGTCCTACCACGATCATCAAAAATTGTTTCAAACTTACAAAAGTTTTAGACTTAGTTCTAAAAGAACCGTGCTCAAAAGGTATATCAAATTGAATGTTATCTATTGTAACAAAGATCCCGTGAAGAGAATTTGATATTGGTGGAGGAATACTACGCCCTTGAATTTCTTTCAAACTTTCCTTATCAACTTCTCGCCGTTATCCAGGATCTTCTTGAGGTTTTGGATCTAGATGCCTTCATATGAATTATTTTATGAGCCATATCTATATAGTATTTAACACACAATTTCACTATGTACAAATATTTACAACCTCAAAACATTTTTTTTGAAAAATACATCTTAAATGCAATGAAATAAAGTTTTTGAACTAGGGAAAGAAATTTTCAAACGAAGGTATGTCCATTCCCCAATAGAGTCGCTAAGATGTTACCAGAATTTTCGAGGCTGAAAATTAAATCACGCAGGTAACCTTGAACCACTTTGGAAACTTGGAATTTAACCCTTCCGCCTTCGTAGAGTGGGATCTTCATTATAATTTATCTTTGTTTCACTGAATATTAGGCTAGCTATCAAGTTAAGGTCGATGCTTTTTTGTGTTGTTGCTTGAAACTAGGAATATAGGCAATTGGGAAAATGGAGTCACATATTTGGATTATCAAATACAACTTTTACAAGATAAAAATTACAAGGCAAGGTAGGAAAATTAACTAGATCCTTTAAGATTCATGGTGTGGATGAGAGGAAAGATTTAGAAATCCAATTAAAATGTAGAATTTAAGAATTATGATTTTAATTTTCGTGAAAATATAAAAAATATTCTTAAGCGTATTTGCAGTGTACATTCAAAAAAATTATGTTCTTTAGGATTTCAGAATAATTAATATTTTAGGCAAAAAACATATGATAACATAGAGAAACAAATCGACAAAGAGAGATGTACCACCAATAAAAATGACACAAGAATCCCGTGTGAAATGATTTCAACGTATTTACTAAAAATCTGATCAATGTCAACTTTGTGAGCTCATTTACAATACAAGCCCTTATTCAAACAAGTACCAACATGAATACTTCGAATTATGAAGTACTTATACAAAAATTATTACAAAATATCTTGATAATAGAGATTATCTAGAAACTATTTAAAATAGTAAAAAAATGTAGGAATGGGTGAAATGTTGAAAAAGGGCCCTATTGTTGAGGATGATTTTGATGACTGCGCCTCCAAATCTATTGCGATGTTTTCCTTGTTTGAGGTGAAAACATTTACTCAAGTAACTCACGCTTTGCCTCATATCTTCGTTGGGGATAGAAAATTTGATTATTTTTCTATAGGCCTCATCAAATTCTATGTATTTTTTTGAAAAGTGGGTTTAATGATGAATAGATGTCTCACTCATGACTAATAAAAAAAATCATAATCAATGGCCTCCATTAATGCTTTAATTGCATGCCTAGTGACTATTACTTGCAAATATGAATGTGTCTTGGGAATTATTATGTAGCTTTTCCTAGTAGTCATTCAAATTTATTAATTTGTTCCATGCATCAACTAGTTTCTCAAGTGCCTTTTTGTTCGCACTTGCATCTTCCTCGTGAAATCTATAAATGTTGGAATGGTATCTAAATTTTTGGTAATTTATTCTCCAAATTAAGCATGAGGTTCCTTTTAGTGTGCACCCTTCACTTCCAATATATGTCTTCGGTCTGCCTTGAATTCCCAATTGTTCTAGTTCTTTCATTTTCTAATTCAAGAATTTGATGATGGTTGTTGCTTCCCCGGGCCTTTGTCCCAAATATGTTTTAGTTTGCTTTAATACCTTCGTTGACCTTTTTATTAATCCTTGCCTCTGCTAAAAAACAATTCGAATGGCTGGCTGCACCGTGATGGCCCCCATTATTTATGTTCATATATTCTCTCTATTTTCATAAGAGTATGAGCCATTACTAATTCAATCACAATTAAACTTTTAATGAAAGTGGTGGCTTTTCCTTCGAAATCTGCATACATATAATTTATCAATTTTTAGCTTTTTTCTGGCCACGCATCTTTAACAGCTTGTAATATGGAAATTTCTTGCCCCTAAAGGTTCAAATTATCCATGGATTTTATTAATTCGCTGGTAAAAGGTCTCGATGTCTATGTTGATTTAGAGTCACGTAGATGCACTGAGTTGTGGCCACTATAGTCGAAATTGCCGTGAGGGGGACTATAGATAATTGCATGCCATCATGTTTCTATTTGATCAATTTCTCGAGATCCACCTCCATGTTACTAATCTAACTATTTTGTTCCATGATTAATTTGAACATGTCCTCTTTCTCCTTCTCCATTTCTCCGACTTTAGTCATAGGATCCTCTATGGTAGGAAATTCTAGTTATTTCCCTAATGCTTCTATATATCAACATTTTTTTTCTTCACTATCTCTTTCCATCGCCTTCACATCACCGGGATTGTATCCTAGTTTGATCACCAAGTATTCGGAATCGATTTGATCTTGGTATCCTTGGATAAGGATGAACACTTAACTTGAGTTCTATCGTGTGTTGTTGATTTATAATTGTAAATTTTAGTCGACATGGAAAACATTGTTGTGTGTAAAATACATCATCTCACTAGACCGCTTTATGCATTTCCATTTGGTAAATTGATGGAATTTCTTTGCATCATATGAAAATACATGTTCTTGGCTGTCCGCTAGTGTCCTTGGAGCCGCCACTTTACTTCGAAGGAATGAACGAGACGTCTTTACCGCTCAAAGGCTAAAAGAAGCCCAGGTTGTGAGGTGGTTATCTACTTCCTAATTGAGGCATACTCTTGAAGTTTTAATCACCTCAACTTTTACTTGATTTCCTTGTACTTCCGAAAAAATATTAGGCTCAAAGCAGTTGTCTTGAGCCAAATTATTGTTTGTGAAGTTTTTGGAGGATTTTTAGATGTTAGTGAAGAAGGGAGCCCGTGAAGATATCATCCTCCCTCGTAGACACATGGGGACCTAAAGACAATACGTAGTTTCTTTTTCTTTGTTTCCGTGTTTAAACACCGGTGCGTAATTGGTTGTCCGCTTCTTCGTAGATTAGGAACTCCCTGTATCCAATTTCTCTCGACCGGGGATTATTCTCTTATCCTTTTCTCCCCGATTTTCTTGAGGTGTGGGAGTCTAAGATATTGAGTTGTGGAAATGACCTATTCTTCGCTTCCCGTAGTGTGTTCTCTCCTCCCATTGAGTTTGTTTCATGTACAAACTTTCATTTCTAGCCGAGGAGTGTATGTATGGTGTTGTATTTTGCCCTAATTTTTAGCTTTGAAATCATACCGAAAGCATCATAGGACCAAGTGAAGCTCGCCTTGTCTATTAGCTTCACCAAAAAATCAGCTTTTACCAAACTTGTTCGGTATTGCGTAAAAAAGGTCTAACTTCGTGCTTTAATAAAGTATTCTTTCTTCGCAGCCACAAAATGTATGTCATCCATATGGATCATATGTCTAATGTATTATAATGAGAAAGTCTCATAGGTACAAATTTCCATGGTGTACTTATAATGGAGATTGACACCCATAGACCCTAATATCTGTAGTTATGGTATAAATACTAGTCACATCTCTTTATCTCGATTAGTTGGATGCAAAATTTTCTAAATATCGTCTATCTTGGCTCCAACTCACTATTTAGGAGGCAAGCCACTATGTATAATAATTCTGTCAACATATTCTCAGAGAAATAGAATTCGGGCCGTGAGTCTTTCCTCACCAAGGACGTCCAATGTATCACCGATTGAGCATTACTCCAGCCATCCATCTTCTCGTGAAGTGAAAGGAAACTCCTTCCGTTTGGCTATGATGAAAAAAAATAACATTGCGTAAAAATTTGGAAATCTCCTCTATGGGAAATTCTTAACAAACTAATCATGCATGACATCTCGTAATAAAATGGTCAGAATTAAAAAAATGATAGGCTTCTCTTCGTGGTAAAAATGTAAAGGAAGCCAAACAATGGCTTCATCGACCCACCGGTCCGAGTGGTAACCGAGATATAGGAAATAACAGATAATTTTCGGTTACTCGGAAGCATTGAAGAGGAACATGGAGGGTTTGATTTGTGCGTTGGGCATATTCTGGGGAGAAATATCTCAGCATCTTAGTTGTCTATGGGAAAGTCAATTTTTGTACAACTCTCCGTGAGTAAAATTTATAGATAATGAGTTTGGAATACCCTAAATTATTTTTGGCAAGATTCCAGGAAATAGCCTCAACTATAATGGTGAGGAGAACTTGCACTATTACGACTTACTATGGTCAGATGGTACATAACTTCTTTGGCACTAGGAAATAATTTCAGTGAATAGATGTGTTTGTGGAAACATGGAAGGTGTTAGGGAAGATCATATGCCTAATTCATCTTGTTGGTCTAGGAATGTTTGCTTCTAACCAAATTTGAATTTCAAACAAGTCGAATTCACAAATAAGTGCCTCGTCTTCTTGTATATCGACCGTCGACAAGGGGAAAAATGGTCTAGTCAATGGGAGAGGGAAAAACATGTTCTCTTTAGGCTTTCCTCTCCCTTGTTTTTAGGGGATTTTCGTCCATCAGTAAAAATAATAGATCAAACAAAGGGACCGAAAATGGCGAAATTACCTGCACTGCACAGTTTATGGATGCATAGGTGGGGTCACCGATCAAATTACCATAGCAGAAAGTATATGTGGGTTCACCGATCAATTACGGTAGTATAATGATTATTGGTTCCTTTAATCACTTGGAAAGCTATAGAAATTATCGTGATGGAAAAAACAACAAGGAAAGGAAATTTACTATTTGTCTATGTTAAATAGATAAACATTTTTTTAATTTATTTTTATGAGTTTCACTTTTATGAGGGGAGCTGTCCGTTGCGGTTGGTGGAGAGGGAGGCATGTATGGTTAGTAATGTTTTGATGATGAGTCATGGGACGTCAGTGACGTTGTTTTATCGAGTGAGCTCTGATGTCGTGGACAAATCAAACGACAAGAGATCTAAGGGAGTGGGGTCCGGTATGGGTGAGTTGGCGTACGTGGTGAGCAAGGTGGAGGTAGACCGAGGTGGGTGAGTGATAGTGGGGTTGCAGTATTGTGGCGAAGGGCATTGGTGATGTGCCGAGATGAATACTGCCTGGAGACTTTTCTGAGGGGGAGGGGGTGCGATGAGGAGAATGGAAGTGGGGGTGTGAACGTTGTGAGGGAGACACGCTTAGCATGTGTCCACCCTTGACGCAAGCAAAGCGGCGGAGCTCGTGGGGACCAAAATCACCTACTACTGATCCAGAAGGGGATGATCACAACTACTATTTTTTATCCTATGCTTTAAACTCAAGACATAAAATTTCATGTTATTTCCTTTATTACATGTGCTTGCAGCGTATGATGAAGCTTAAACTTAATCATAATTAACACCGAATGGATTTTAAAAAATACCTATTTACCTATTCATGTTACATTTGGATCAAGGTAGCATTTTTTGTCTATCTTTTTTCTATCTCATAATCCTACATTTAAATGATGTGATTAACTTATTCACTAATCCTAATGTATTTTATTTTTTAGTCTAATCACGACAAGACAATGCGATAGACTAATTATCTCTATTTATCATATCTACAATGTGGCATTTTAGCTAACAACACATTATTCAAAATTTTCTAGTATTAACCGATGCATTTACTTTTGAGGGTGTATTTAGGTTTGTCGACTTTACACATTTACACATTCTTTTGGGGTTTCTTGATTTTTCTTTATTCTTTTTGTTTTTATTCTATTTTTCTTTTTTCTCTACATATGGTATACCCTCTTTTCATTTCTTTATATATATAATTTTTTATTTTTGTTTTATAAAACATTTTTAGAATACACTATTATTTACAATTTCATCAATCGAAAGAGAACAAACACTCATCAATTGAACCTATGAATCATAGGACCCTAACACTATGGAGATATTTGTAGAAACAAGTGGATGTGTTCATGGGTATATAGTGTTAGTGATTCTAAAGTGTCTAGTTGATCAAATTGTAGTTCATATTAGAACTCCTTGAGATTCGTTACAACACAAAATAACTCAAACTCCTCCACAATGACCTCCTCCTTCTATGGCTACTCTATTGAAACAAGAGGAAGATGTGAGACCATCGTTTTGTCCCAAATTAGAATTGGATGGAAGACCTAAGTGTGACCCTACCAACATCCACACATGAGGTTGATTGACTGATAAAAGCCAGTGGAATCAAGTCAAGTGAATCTATGCAATCAAATGCGTTTTAGATGGAAATCACATAACTAGCATCTTTCCTATCTCTCTTTATCTTCATATCATGTATTGTTTAAATGTTTATTTGCTTAAGAAATTTGTAAGGCACTATCACTACCGTGATACTACAAAGTTGGAACAAGGAAAAATTGACCACTTCCTGATTGAGAACCTATTAATGTTATATTTCATATTTTTACATTTATATTTAGTTGCAATATTTATTTTTTGTTTTATTAAAATGTTGTTCCATTCAAAGAATAACATTTAGTATTTCTGTGAGAAAAGAAATATGCACATGATTTAATCAAATTAATTTTTTCATCTAAATAAATTTGTTTGAAAAAAATCATATATGGAACAACACATTAATATTATGGGAAAATAAAATCTAAAATGATAAAATAAATGCTCTTATGTAATATTAGTGTTACTTTATTGCCACTCAGTTATAATTCAAGTCATCTTTTCAAAAAAGAAAGTTTATATTATTCTATTATTTGAACTTTAAAACTATTTTATAACCATTTCATAATTTTTGAAATGATAAATACATTGTTCATATTTTATATTAGTGTTGCTTTTTACTACCATCAAAATTATTATTAAAATAATCTTAATCTAGAGAGATAAATCTTATCATGATTATAACCTTTGAAGCCAAGTGACCTCTACCATTTTCTATGGAGGATGTAATCATCTCATAGTTTTGACATGTAAGAAATTTGTATTATTTATCAAGTTTTTCAAGTTCAATAAAGGTGTAATATCTCTTTCAATGTAATTCTTCATTCATTTTAAGTGACAATGTTTCAAACAAATTATACACGGTCCTTTTTAACACAATATTTTAAATAAACTATGAAACAATTGTTTCACAAGTTAATAATAACATCTTTATACAACTAGTGAATTACTTTATAACAATTTATGCTATAAAGGAATTTGTGTTAAATCTAAAATATTGATATAAACCCCAAGATGCGGATTAACTTACAAAGAATTTTAGAAAATGCGCTAAAAAAAATAATTTTTCAAAGTTATCTAGCCGAGGGATGCCATTACTTGTGCGCTCTCCTTCCATGTTGGTGTAAATAGACGGGGGGTAACACTTTTTATTCCGTACAACAATGTGTCGTTACTACACTACCACTATTTCCAGCTTGGTGGAGCTATTAATATAGACGTTAAGTTAGGGTTTAGGGTTTCTCTCCGCCCATTTTATTCGATGTCTTTTCCGCCCCGTGTTATTCGTTTAGGCACAGCAGTAGGAATTACGCTCTTTTCCGCGATGTTTATGTTCGCTCCATTTCCGTTCACCTAGTCCGCCATTGTTCTCGTTGTCGATCGGCAATTTTTGTTTGTTGAGTTTGGTTTGGGTTTTGCGGGGTCCGTAATTTTTTCCCTACTCACTCCGACACTGTTGATTGCGCAGGTTGGTTTGGGGTTTATGGATCCGCCATTTCGCAGACCGCTCACCCAACATTGTTGTTTGTAGAGGTTTCTTCGTGGTTTATGGTTGGGCATGTGTCTATTCATTCTACTGTGGGCATTTAACAAAGGGTTTGAAAAGGACTGGCAGCGGGGAGATTCACAGGTTCATGGTCAACATGCAAAAGGTTGGTGGTCGATCGTTAAATTCTTGGTTTTGAAAATTCTGTCTGTAATTTTTGTGGGTTTTATTAAAAAAATGCTATTTTTTCTTCCGTTTTTGTTGTAGGTAATTTGTATGGCTGACGTTGAAGAGGTCCAAAATACGTTTGGGGAAAAAATTTGGACGTGGTGGTATTTCTTTCAATTCTATGGTAGGATTCTAAATCCTACCACCACTCTATGTTTTTTAACACTTCAATTTGTTGTTCGTAATTTAGCTCGTTGCGGTTTTGTGTTTCTCAACACTTGAATTTTCTTTGTCGTTTGTTGTTTGATTTATTTGTTGGTTTCTTTTATGCATGGTGTTGTTTCGAATCAACAAATTAGGCTTATCTCTTCCTTCCTTTGAAATCAGCCTACTTTCAGCTTTCTTTAAAATTGGGGCTTGTCTCTGGCTTGCTTTTATTAATGGAAAGTGTGCCTTTCCACCATTTCTGAGATTTTTGATGGTGTGTGGATGCATGTAACTTCTTGTGCTACTCTTTAGGGTAACTGCTAATTTTGGACATATAAATTACTGTTTTTGATATTTTGTGGATGTTTGTACTTATGTTGCCTATGCTTTAGTTAGAATATTTTTTACACATTCCACCATTTCAAAAAATTCTGATACCTAGATGCTTGTAACTTCCTCGTGTTGCCTTTTCTTAGGTAATCGTAGTTAATTTTAGTGATATACCTAATTTTTTTGATACTGCATCGATGTTTGTAACTTTTTGTGTTTCCTTTGCTTAGTTAGGAATAATTTTTACATGCAGATTCCACCATTTTGAGATTTTCTTGATATGTTGTGGATAAGGTAACTTCTTGTGTTGCCTTTTCTTAGGTAATCAAGTAAGTTTATTGATATAAATTACTTTGTTTTATTTAAAAGTTAAAAAAAATTGCATATCTATGTTGTTTTGAAATAAGTCATAAATCATGAAATATGTCCTTATGGACAAGTTTGTAGTGGATTTTTGTCAATGTTTGAGAAATGGGTATGTTATCGATGAATTATTTATATGGTTGAAGAAGATTAAAAGCATCATTTCCAAATATTTCAAATTAAACCATTTTCTATTAACTAGATATCCTTAATATTTTTTCTAGCCATCATTTGAGTGATTTGGCTATAAGGTGCCGTGACTTATAAATGGTGGACATGAACAAG
Organism: Pinus albicaulis; assembly: GCA_034641835.2. NCBI lineage: Eukaryota > Viridiplantae > Streptophyta > Pinopsida > Pinales > Pinaceae > Pinus > Pinus albicaulis. The sequence continues at coordinate 1,990,118,691 of CM076578.1, forward strand.
ATGACTATAATTTTTTTTGACAAGTTGGGGTGACCATTTCAGCACTGCAGAAATGAAAAACCTTACTAGTAAAATCTAGTTTGGTTTTCATCCTTTAGTTTGACATTAGGGAAGCACGAGAATATTTTTCCAAGTCAATCTATCGATATCTACTTCAACAATATGATGGCTTGATCGCTCATCTTAAATTTTCAAGTGTAAATTATCGTAAGTGTTGTAGATCATATATGCATATCCTTTTCAATTTTTATTTGAATATCAAAAATACAAAAAAAATAGAAAATCAAAAAATCATATGTTATAGTATAACTTTCTTATACCATATCATAAAAGAAGCATTTCAAAGCTCGATGAATATTAACCTTATTGAAATATATGTTTTGATTTAAGCTTAAGCTCCGAGAAATTTCAGCGGGAAGCGGTGATCAGCGTAAAAGTGCTTTCTTGGAGCAGCAGCCATTTGGGAGAAGTAGCTCGTTGTTTATCAAATCCCCGACCCCCCGTAGTTGACTAGTCAAAATTCTGGATGAGCCGTGTGATCAACGGCTTGATTCATTACGGGGGTATAGGTTTGTTTTTCCGTCGTACTCCGCAGACCCCCGCAAAGGACGGCCACACGGCTAAGTGGAAATGCAGCTTGTCATCCACTCTCAACGGTTTGTCCACATCATGTCAAGATTATTACGGATTCCCGTAGCTTATTAGCAAAGAGTTCTTTAGTCCCGTTTTGTCCATGTGTGACTGCTTTTTCCCCTTTTGAACCGTGTTCTTACCACCTTTGCATTTTCCGTTACCCCGCGAATTGTTTTCGGCCTCGTTAGTCATGGCAAAACGAATATCCTTGTCCGTTCATCAAGCCTCGGGCCTCTCCCGGATAGTGAAAAGGACGTCCATGATACCGCGACATCCGTCAATCATCCCTTACCGCATTACCAAGTAAATCTCTAAACACTCGATAAACTCCCCGTATTGTCTCAAGCAGAAACGTCTCCGGTGTGTTGTCCGCCTATGTTCCGAAAACTCACTTCTTCCCCGAGTTCATCTCATGGTTAGTCTCATCAATGTACCCCCGGTAAATGTTTCGTGCCATGAATTCTCGGGGGAGAAAATGTCCCCGCAGTATCAACACAATTAATTCGCCAAGCATCGTGCTTTCCGCAAGATAAGTCTCCGTTGTATACCCTCCGAAGATTCATTGGTTTAGTATTTTGAAGACCTTTCAAATGAAGAGTTAAGTTGTTGCATGTCATTTTTGAAATCAAATCCGCAAAAAACTCAATTTGAAGGAGAAGAGTTCAATTTGGAGGCGTTCAATGTTCAAGATAGGCCAGTTTAGTCAGACATGAGATTTCCTTTGGGAAAGATGATGACCACAAAGTTGATAAATAAATCTTTGGGGATGTTTGCAATCGATAATGAAACTGTGGGTGGTCCTTGACATCATTTTACAGGAAATAGCAATTCCCAATTGATAGTTTTTTCCTCTAACAAAGTTTCTTCGCATTTTCCATCATTGGTTGTTACTTATTTTTGTATCAAAATGTTGAAGAGTTCATGAGTTTGGGTTTAAATATAGTTGATAGTAATAAAAGTAAGCAATCATTTTTATTATGGACCGACATGATTAGAAAAAGAAGAGAATGGCGCCGTTGAATTTGCTAATCATTTCATGTCTATTGCTTACAGAATTTTGAATGGAACTCTTCCTCCATGCTTTCTACCAAAAGCCCGGAGTTCCTTGCCGTATAGACCCAATTGCAGATTTGGAGATTGGTTTGCATTCGAAGATTACCTGCCAGATAAAGTGTTTGTACGGAAAGTTACATTGAGCCCTATAGGCTCCCCAACTGTACCCATGCAATTTTCGCTCGGAATTCATAAGGCAAGTCTAATGTAGACCAAGTTCACTTTCTTCCCACGAAGAAAAGGTTTCGATGTACAAATTGCCTATGAGTGTGGGACCTTTTGTGGTCAACACGATGGGTGATTTGAAAGTGAAGTCTCAAAAATGTTGGAAGGACACGCTTGTTGCTGGGAGAAAAAAATGGCCTTATGATCCGCATGGAATACCGAAAGGCTGAGGAACTAGTATGTTGCATTCTCCCCATGTAAGCAAGCTCGATATAGAGAAGCCGGCAAACTGTGAAATAAGTGCCTCAAAACCAAACATTCAAACACTTTCCATTATGGAAAGGAAAGCAAAAGGAAGTAGAGAAGATGTTATTGAAATAGATAATGAGGAACCCAAAGAAGAAAAGAGAACCAAAACCAGTTAAGATCATTCTCCCAATTCGCCTAGTTTTACCCTTCATATCAATGAAGAATCAAGTGTTCCTCTTCCCAGAAGACATGAACTTTACTCGTAAAGGATGCCAAGAATTGCCATATTCATGCAAATTGAAGAAAGAAATCAGAGAATAAAGCTTGGGGCTGTCAAGCGCAAGTAGAACATCAGACACCGCTCGATCGACTCGTATTGATCGTAATGGATATTGAAAAAGATCAATTTAGAATGGCTCGCCACATCCAAAGGGAATGTCCCTTGGGTCTTCGAGCCTTAATGAGGTAAACATACTCATGGACGTTAAAAAAAGATCCCATTGTGGGACAAAATGAATCTTCATATGCAAACCTAAAAGCAGATTGTAAATGATTTGAACAAGACTAATGCCAGACAGCAAACAAGACTGAAACATGCTTGCAAAGGTCAATGGACAATGCAAAAATGGAGAAAGCTAATTCAAGGGCATTAACAACTCAAAACGAAGAGTTGAAGAAGATCATTATGAAAATTGGTGTGGATCCAAATGATAAAGTCAAAGAATTCAAAAACTCATGAAAAGTGCGTAAGCAGAAATATTCTCACTAAGGAAAAAAGTTGTACCATTGCACACCACAGAGCATCAATGGTCAGAGAAGTATCTCGAGGTGGAAAAAGAAAATGAAGAGTTACATCTCGCAATTGTTACGAAAAGATGAAGAGTTTTCCAAAGTGCTGTAAATCGCTATATCTCTGTTAATCAAATTCAAAACCATAATTTGCACTTTTGCTGTTCCTACAAAGATGTTGATGCGCATCCTCAAACCCAAATTGTTCACCAAGACAGAATCGAAGATACCAAGGTGATCTTAAGGGCTCAAGGATTTAAACAAAGCCAATAAGATGATGAGAGGATGGAAAATAAAGCAATGAAAATAAGCAAGTAATTACAAAAAGGTGGCCGAGGATGAAATTAAGGAGCTCAAGGAGAAGCTGAAAAGGTAACATCTCACTTTAAGAGCTAAAGATATTTGACTGCAAATTATATCTGAAATGAAGTCAAATTGGGATTCCTTAAGTATAATTGCTACAGAGAAACGCCTCATCTTAGACCATGAAGAGGAGATATCATGTAAAAAAACGCTCATTAAAAGAGAAAATTGGGCTAGAGGTTTTTAAATTTTATCAATTCCAAATCGATGGAGAGCTAGAAGAAATTGAGATACGTTATCGTATACTTTTATGTCGAAGAAGTCAATAAAATGATAATTAAGAATGATCTGTTAAAAGTTGCAGAGAAAAGGTTACCGAGAATTAAGGAGGCTGTGAAAAGAAGTTTGATACAACTTTGATAAATTGATCCGAATGGTGTTTTCCTTCATACGTATTTAAAAGGGAAATATTTTGACATGGAAGTTTTATGAAGATGCATTAACACCGGTGCAAAGAGCAACAGCAGATAGCAGACACAAGTTTTAAAGGGAGAGACAGTGTTTAACTTTGCTGTGAGGCAATTTAATTTGCTATGGATGGTAAAGGCACTCTTCACAAGAAGGTTCACTCACAATCAGCAATGCATTTAGATTGGAATACTTCAACATGTGAATGCTCCTACAACTCAAAGAATCCTTGAAAAATGCAAAATCTTCTCCATTGGACAATTTAAAAGAAGATTCCAAATCTGAGAAATAAAAAGTAGTCATGATTCCTGTTGTACTCACTTCAAAGATTCAGCTTGTTCCTTTAGATTAAAAGTCTGCACTCATTATGTTTATTTCCTAGGATTATGCAAATGTAATAGGACTTTTCTCGAGGCATGTACCTCCATAATGCTTAATAGTTTAGGCGTTTAGAGTTAGTTAGAGAAGTTAGAACTGGCCGACACGGAACCGTTTTGTATAATGTATTTAAGGACAATTGGAAGAAGGAGTGAGGTTCCGAGTTTTGGACCTTGAAGCCTAATTTTGCATCGTAAAATATTTAATCAATGAAAAGTTTTAAAGTTTCCTTCATTCTATCTATGTTGAATATTTTTCCAATTTTCATTTCATTTCCATATCTATGAATAAAATAGAGTGATTTGAGTCAAGCAGTTCCCTTGACACCGTGTATCTAAGAGTTAAACATCCTTAATGGGCACTTGATTTAATCCCTTTATTGTTGCTCACTTCTTCGGTGGTTTTATGATGGTAGATTCCGTTTTAAGCAAGATATCAAATTGAAATTTTTTCTTTCTTTTTCTTCTATTCATTCACTTCAAAAGATAAAGATATGCATGGCATATCGTTGGTAATCCTGTAGGGGGTTTGATATTTGGAGATTATATTATTAATATTTGAAGGTTTAATAAATGTGAGACAACATACACTTGTTTGTGACATAATCTTTAATGTCTTGAGCACGGATTCCTTACACAAAGAAGGAATTGTTTCTCAGAAAAACATTAATTGCTTCTTAATACGGTGACCGAAGATTCAAAGATTTTTCCCCTGGTTGGTTTTCTTACATTTCCGTTTTAGAGGAGGAAAGGAGTATGTTTGTTTGAAAATAGCTCTCCGGCTCCCAAGAAACCTAACACGAGGTCGATACCTTCAAAGAAAAGTTCGTTTTGTCTCGATCTCGAGAAGCTTCGTTTCAAAGAAGGGCCGTAAACCAAAAATATTGTGATACACTGAACTACATCGTTTCGCACCAGCAGCTACTACATTTTCTCATCCAAGAAAAGCTTCCAAGAAACTCATTTTCTTTTAAGAAGAATCAGCACCATCACCCGTCGTTTTCAAGAACCCACATTAAGAGCAATCTTTGGAGTTTGTGTCTTTTCCCTTTATAGAAACTCAGCCCCATATAGCGTGCTGTGATTCTCTCCGCAATCGTTCATACTCCAACTCCTATATCGCCTGTTTCACCTCATTCATCCTTACTTACAATCGTATTCATTTTACTCCCCGCTCAAGGAGCAAGACCCGGCGTAAACATGGCTGTCCGTACCCCCTACTTTCGATGAATAGATATGCACCATTAAATTTACCGCAACCACCGCATGATATGCCTCAGGAGTATCTCAAGTTACTCCCTATTTATCAGAAGATGAAATAATCGTGTAACAAAGACTTGCCTCTCGTTTTGCACGTTTGTCGAGAATTTAATAAATGTTGAACATTTAGACGTTGTAATGAGACTTTTTGTTCGCCTCTATGGAGAGGCAAGAAAATGGTTCAAAGTATTTCCTAATGCTACCATTAATGATTGGGATACCCTAGAAACGCGTTTCACCGAGAGATGGGGTGAAAAAAGGACCATGGCTATTTTGACAGACTCAATGTAATAAAGAAGAAACCTAATGAAAACATGAAAGATTTTGTGAAGAGATTTAATAAATTGTATAATAGCTTGCTCGGTTGAAATGAAACCCCCTCCTATTGGAGCAAGGGGTTGTTTTTGCTTCGGTGCGTTTGAACTCGACCCGCTCACATTGAGGAAAGCAGGAATACCTACATTAGAGCGTGTATCCAACCGATGCTCGGGAGAGACTGGTACACATGTCCGTCATTTGCAAAGTTCAAGATAAAGGAAAAGCTGAAGAAGAAGCTCTCCAAGCCAAGACTCCGAGAATTGAAAATATGACTAAGGTCATAAAAACCCCGTCTATCAAAATTGGTGAATTGGAAATAGATAGTAAGCCCGCAAGACAAAACTGCAGGGGTTTTCAATCCTCAATTTAAAAAAATGCGCCTACAAGATTTCGCAAAGAGAGAAGAAAGATTCGCATCAGTGCAAGAACTTTTTTGTACATAGAGGCAGCTCGTCCCGTTCGGCGATGATGAGGATGAGAGAGAGGATGATGTTCGACTTTCGTCGTGTATATGGAAGACGATGAAACAAAGAAGAAGTCAAGAAAGAAGAAGGGAAGCAAAATGATCTTTCATTTGATCAAGAAGAGATGGATATCACTGCAGACAAGCCACGTACTTCATGCAATCCTTCGAGTTGCATAAAAACTACGATTTGAGGTCAAAGAAGAGACTAAGGACTCAAGACAATGAAGAAAAAGAATCGAAGCAAAGACCCGCTCCAATGGCATCTATCTCCCGTAAAGATCAACTAAGAAAACAGATAAGGGGAAAAGCCCATGAACGAAGAAAAAGAGAAGGGGAAAAGTAGCAAGTGGTCAAACAAAAGTTAGAGATTCTAATATTTTGGAGAAAGTGGTTAACGTTTAATCAAAACTCAAATTCCAAGAACGATCAAGAAGAACTCGAAAGTTGACAAGATCAAATCAAACTTTCACGACGAAAGAGTTGGAGAAAGTAAGATACAAGTACCTCTTCTTGAATTAATAAAAAAACACCCGAAGTTACAAGAAAGAGATCGTCAATCTTTATCAACTGTTCTGTACCGACGAAGTGAGTGGATACAAGAACTGTAGGAAGAAAGCTAAGCTGGCATTTGACCTCATGTTGAAGAGGTAGATTCATCGTCCCTCCTTTTATATATCACTTCGTTACATGATTTAGTTTTGCATAATTGTATGCTAGATTCTCGGCGCATCACACAATCTCGATGTATTGAGTGTGATGAAAGAGTTAAATTTACAAATCACTAAGCCATACAGAGACCTTTACTCTTTTGACTCAAAAAGGGTTATGTGTGGGTCTTATTAAGGATATGGTTGCTTCATTGGCTCAAATCTCAGCCCAAAAGCATTATGATGGATGTTGTAGTGGCGTATATTCCAACAAGCTTGTATGTTATTATCTATATCATGGGGGGAAAAGCTTGGAGGAGTTTTTGCCGGACTTTACATATGCTATCATCTATTTTCAATGGTGAAGAAAGAAGGTTGTATAGAGAGACTAGATTTCAAAACTCGCTACCAAGAAAGATGCAAGTAATTCACTAATTTATGGCCAAGAGAAGGATGACTCTTTGTTTCATGCTACATGTAGATGACCTAATGTATTCATGGGCATTCTTCAAAGAATTGCAGGCGATAAGGAGCTACATTCGTATGTTCGTGGAAGTGTTATTTTGATGGTGCGTTTTCCAAAGAAGGCACCGGAGCTGGTTTCATTTTTGTTTCTCCTGGTTGCAATCTGGTGCCTTTTTCCTTCAAATTGGAGTTTGAATCCACTAATAATGTTGCGTAATATGAAGCATTAATTATTAGTTTGCGTACGGGGCCTGCGTATAGGAATTGGCTTTATGACCGTGTTTGGGGATTCAGAATTAATTATAAGACAAACATCAAGAATTTATGTCAAACTAAACATCCTGTGTTAAGAGCATATCGGAATGAGTGTCCGGGATCCGATCGAAAAATTATTTTGAAGCCTTCAACTTGCGCTTGTTCCAAGGAAAAATAGAATGGTTGATCCTTTGGTGGTTGCAAGAAGTACATTCAAGCTTTCCTATCACCGAAACTAAGGTACGGAATTGAGATGGAGACATAGACCTTCGATCCCTAACAATATTAAACACCGGCGTGTCTTTGAGGACGATGAATGATTAAGCAATTTCTCGTTGATGATTGAAGATTTTGAAGATCATCATATTGATTTGGAATTAGATGAAGATGAATTGGCCGGTAAGACTCGAAAAAGAATATTGGTGGTCACGTATCATATTCGATTAAAAGATAACGTTTTTTCCAAGAGGCTTGGTGCCTCTTGAAATACTTTTTGATACAAATGACGCCGTTGAATCGAAGAAAGCAAACCAAGATGAAAGGTGTGGAAGATTGCAATATATGGACTCAACAAGAGCCTAAACACTAAGTTGTTCAAAGGCTCAAGGACTACAAAGAAAGGTATGTAGATTTGTTCAAACAATTCAAGGATGTATTTTCTTAGTCTTATGATGATTTGAAGACATGGCAGATAAAGAGTATCATACAAAAGATAAAATCCCACCGAAGAATGGATCTGTCATTACAAATGTAAGCTCTACGCATTAATCCATTGTCATGGCTCCGATCGAAAAGGAAATAAAGAAATTGTCAAGAAGCCAAGATAATCGTTCCACTCGTATATTCGATTGGTTTCCAATCTTGTACCAGTCCGAAAGAAAAATGGAGAGATAAGGTTGTGCGTAGATTTCGGTGAATTTGAACAATGGCTTCATTGAAAGATAATTATCCTTTGCCGAAAATGGATTTTGTCTTACAAAAAGTGACTAGATCTTATAGATTATCTATGGTGGATGGCTTTTCGTGGCATAACCGTGTGGCCGTGGAGAAAGAAGATCGAAGAAAATCGCTCTTCACTATGCCCTTCGGGGGAACATCACAACAGATGCCATTTGGCCCGATGAATGCGGGGGCCACATTCCAAAGAGCGATGGATATTGCATTCGTAGGTGATCGCCCGTGGTGGTTTATTTAGATGATGTCACAATTTTCTCAAATTCCGATGAAGAGCATTTACAACATTTGCGAAAGCCTTCCTCGAAATGTATATGGGTTGTCACTCAATCCTAAAAATCTTTGCTTTCCGGAAGAAGGTAACCGTTTTGGTCATATTGTTTCAAAACAAGAAAAGAAAATAGATCCAAGTGATGGAAGCACACAACGATTCCACTTCGAAGCAAAAAAAGATATTCGCAGATTTCTGAAAAAATTAATTTTCTAAGAAGATTCGTCTCAATTATGCGTAAATCGTCAAAAAGATACCGTACATGTTAAAAAATGATGCAGCATGAAGTGACAAAGAAGCAAGGAGTCTTTTCAAAGGGTTAAAGAGGCTTTAAAATAAGCACATGTTCTAATCAGTCCAGAAATTATCATGAAACCATTTCCTAATTTTTTCCCTTTGCATCTCCCTCGACGATTGGTAAAATATGTTATTACCGAGAAATGAAGAAAAGCACCTAAATGTTCGTAGTATATTTTAGTAAAGTTCTCCGAGATGTGTAATTGAAATATAATATATTTGGAGAAACAAGTATACGCTTCCGCAGCATTGAAAGCTTTCGAACTTATCCTTCATTCTCAAATCTTAGCATACGTCTCAATTCAATAAAGATGTACTAGTACAGAGCGATGGGGGAAGGTAAAAGGGGAAAATGGATTTGCTAAAATTCAAGAATATGACTTGATGTAAAACCAACCAAATCAAGCGAAGAGATTGATTGTCAAATTATTGACAAGAGTCCACTCCCAAGCATTGGGAATCAATTTGTTGGCCCCCGTAGAGGAAGTCGATGGAGAAACAGTGATAATCACTAAAGATAGCAATTAAGTATAAATTTCTTCGTCGTATTGGTATAAGATTATTTATTATTTATGTTTTCTTTTGTCTCTTCAATAAATAGAGCTAAATACGTAGCTTTAAAACTTAAGGTTCTCACCATGTCATAATTGAAGAAAAAATTATATTGGAAGGACCCGACTAGTGTGTTGTCGTTATGTCCGACAGAGGAAGAAATTTCGGTATGATCAAAGAATATCATGAATGCTTGTGCGTAGGTCATTACAACCGGAAGGTAATTCATTTATAAAATATTCAAATCAGGTTTTTATTACTCCGTGTTTTCTTAATGTTTATAAAATTACCAAAAGTTGTCGAAAAATGCCAATTATTTGCAAAAAAGAAAAAGCTAGCTCCATTACCTCTCCTCCCTGTTTTTGTTGAAGAACCTTTTAGACAATGGGGATTGGATTTCATTGGGGAAATTAATCCACCATCCAGTGGGAAATTTAAGTGGATACTTACTGCTACAGACTAATTTACAAAGTGGGTGGAATCAATCCCCACCAGGAAGGCAAATGATTTGGTTGTTATGAAATTTCTAGAGGAGAATATCTTTAGCAGAATTGGATGTCCAGTGAAGATTGTGACAGATAATGCCCAAGTTTTCAGCTCACTCAGATTTATTAATTTTTTTTCAGAATTATAATGTGATATTGTCTCATTCTACAGCTTATCATCCACAGGGAAATGGATTGGCGGAATCTTCCAACAAAACATTGGTAAAATTTTTGAAGAAGACAATCGGTGAAAATCAGAAGAATTGGGATACAAAGTTAGTTTTTGCTCTATGGGCAACAAGAATGACCACTAGGAGGTCTACTGGCAAGTCTCCTTATGAGCTCGTATACGGCACTCAAGCATTGTTTCCCACACAGTTGGTAAAACCTGTGATTTCTTTCCTCCAAGATGCTCAAGCAGAACCAAATGCCATGATCAGAAGAATGAACAATGTGATGGAGCTAAGTGAAAACAGAAATCAAGTTCGGGACAACTTGCTCACTTATCAGCAGAAGATGAAGGCAATATTTGACAGGAAAGCAAAATAAATCATGTTTCAGAAGGGAGACTTAGTATTGAGATGGGATACACGAAGAGAAGACAAAGGGAAACACGGCAAATTTGATCCCTTGTGGTATGGCCCATTCAAAATTAATGAAGTCAAGATGAATAACACTTTCATGCTGGAAAATCTTGAAGGAGAAGTATTAGATATGCCTGTGAATGGGCAATATCTAAAGCATTATTTCCGGCACTAAGAAGCAGTTTCATCATCATTGTATATACCCGGTGTGATCATTGTAAATTTTCCATCAAGCAATATGTGACTCCATGCCCGAAGTGAAGGCACTGATCTGCAGGTTCTTAGTGTTTCGTGGTAAAAAAACTATCCCCAGGTGGAGCCAGATGTTGTAGATCATATCTGCATATCCTTTTCAATTTTTATTTCGAATATCAAAAATACAAAAAAATTAGAAAATAAAAAAAATCATATGTTATAGTATAAAGTTTTTATACTATATCATAAAAGAGGAATTTCAAAGCTCGCTGAATATTAACCTTATTGAAATATATGTTTTGATTTAAGCTTAAGCTCCGAGAAATTTCTTGAGCGGAAGCGGTGATCACAGAAAATTTATTTCAGATAAGTTATTGCGGGGGGAGAATTAGCTCGTTGTTTATCAAATCTCGACCCCCCGTAGTTGACTAGTCAAATCTTGGATGAGCCGTGATCAACGGCTTGGATTCATTACAGGGGGTGCCAGTCGAAGTTCGCTACCGTACTCCAGGACCCCCCGCGGTGATGTCATCTGGTGAGGTGGACGATAGCTGTTCCTAACATCTTTTTCACGTCATGTTGGCATTTATTTCGGATTTTCAAAGCTGTTAAAAGGGTTATTTATTCCTTTTTTCATCTATTCGTGGTTGTTTTTACCTTTGAACCGTGTTCTTGCCACCTTCGCATTGTCTGCTATCCCACGAATTGTTTCTATCCCCTGTCAGCCATGGCAAAGCAAGTCTCCCTATCTGGTATTTCAAACCTTAGTCCCCTCCTGGACAGCGAAAAAGACATCCACGACACCTTGTCCTATGTTAATCATCCCTTATTGTGTCACCAAGTGACCCTCAATGCCGAGAAATCCCCAGTGTTTTCTGCCATGAGAACTTCTGGTGTTTTGGCAGCCTGTATCCCAAAAACCCACTTTTTTCCCGAATTCATATCATGGTTAGTCTCATCAATGTACCCTGGTAAATGTTTCGTCACGAATTCTTAGGGAGAAAATGTCCTGCAGGTATCAACACAATTAGTTCGCCAAGCATTGTGCTTTCTAGAAGATAAGTCTTCGTTACAATTCTCCGAAGATTCATTGGTTCAGTATTTTGAAGACCTTTCAAATGAAGAGTTCAGTCGTTGTATGTAATTTTTGAAATCAAATCCAGAAAAAACTCAATTTGGAGGAGAAGAGTTCAGTTTGGAGGTGTTCAATGTTCAGTATAGGCCAGTTCTTAGCTGCATTACGGAGATTTTGGGGAAAGACGATGACCACAAAATTGATAAATCAGTCTTGGGGATGTTTGCACTGATGATGAAACCAGGGGTGGTCCTTGACATTCCGTCTTTTTGGCAGGAAATAGTAAATTCCCAATTGATAGCTTTTCCTCTAACAGGTTTCTTCAGATTTCCGTCATTGGTTGTTTACTTATTTTTGTATCAAAATGTCGAAGAGTTCATGAGTTTGGGTTTAAATATAGTTGATAGTAATAAAAATAAGCAATCAGTTTTATTCTGGACCGACATGATTAGAAAAGAAGAGAATGAAGCAGGGTTGTTTGAATTTGTTGATCATTTCATGTCTATTGCTTATAAAATTTTGAATGGAACTCTTCCTCCATGCTTTCTACCAAAAGCCCGGGAGTTCCTACAAATAGGACCCAATTGCAGATTTGGAGATTGGTTTGTATTCGAAGAATACTCAGAGATAAGGCTGTATGGAGTTAGCATTGAGCCCTATAGGCTCCCAACTTTTGTACCCATGCGACTTTTCGCCCTGGAATTCATAAGGAAAAGTCTTAATGTAGACCAAGTCCACTTTCTTCCCATGAAGAAAGGTTTGATGTACAAATTGCCTATGAGTGTGGGACCTTTTGTGGTCAACATGAGACAAGCTTTTGATGAAGTCTCAAAAATGTTGGAAGGGACACAGTTGTTGTTGGGAGAAAAATGGCCTTATGATCCGCATGGAATAATTTCTCAGAAAAGGGTTGAGAACGGGTATGCTACATTCTCCCATGTAAGCAAGCCTGATATAGAGAAGCTGGAAAATTCAGGTGAAACAAGTGCCTCAAAAACCGGCATTCAAACACCTGCCATTATGGAAAGGGCAAGCAAAAGAAGTAGAGAAGATGTTATTGAAATAGATAATGCGGAACCCAGAGAAGAAAAGAGAACCAAACTAGCAGAAGATCATTCTCCCAATTCGCCTGGTTTTTCCCCTCATATCAATGAAGAATCAAGTGTTCCCTCTTCTCCTAGAAGACATGAACTTTACTCAGAAAGGATGCCGACAGTCAAGCAAGTATTCATGCAAATTGAAGAAAGAAATCAGAGAATAAAGAACAATGTAGAAGCGCAAGCAGAACATCACACAGCTGCTGATCAGACCAGATTATTGACTGTAATGGATATTGAAAAAGATCAATTTAGAATGGCTCTGTCACATCCAAAGGGAATGTCCCTTGGGTCTTCGAGCAGCTTTAATGAGGTAAACATAATCATGGATGTTAAAAATATCCCATTGTGGGACAAAATGAATCTTCATATGCAGACCGGGCAGTTGATTGTAAATGATTTGAGCAAGACTAATGCCACAGCAGTCAAGACTGAAAACATGCTTGCAAAGGTCATCAGACAATGCAAAATGGAAAAAGCTAATTCAAGGGCATTAACAACTCAAAACAAAGAGTTGAAGAAGATCATTATGGAAATTGGTGTGGATCCAAATGATAAAGCTGCAATTCAAAAACTCATGAAAAGTGCAGAAGTAGAAATATCCTCACTAAGGAAAAAGTTAAAATTACCAGCTACAGAGCACTCAATGGCTGCAGAAGTAGCTGAGGTGGAAAAATAAAAGGAAGAGTTACGTTTGCAATTGTTGCAAAAAGATGAAGATTTGTCCAAAGTGAAGCAGACTGCTATATCTCTGCAGAATCAAATTCAAAACCATACTTGCACTTTTGTTGTTCCTACAGGTGACAGTGATGCGGATCCTCAAACCCAAATTGTTTAGCTCAGTACAGAACTGAAGATAGTTGAAGGTGATCTTAAGCGGGTTCAGTTAGATTTGGAAATAGCTACTAAGATGATGAGAGGATGGGAAAATAAAGCAAATGAAAATAAGCAACAATTACAAAAGGCTGAGGATGAAATTAAGGAGCTCAAGGAGAAGCTAAAAGGTAACATCTCACTTTTAAGAGCTAAAGATATTATTTGGACTGAAATTATATCTGAAATGACGTCAAATTGGGATTCCCTAAGTATAATTGCTACAGAGAAACGCCTCATCTCAGACCATGAAGAGGAGATATCATCAGAAAAACAAACGCTCATTAAAAGAGAAAATTTGGCTAGGAGGTTTTTAAATTTTATCAACTCCAAATCAGATGAAGAGCTAGAAGAAATTGAGATACAAGACAGATACTTTTATGCTGAAGAAGTTAATAAAATGATAATTAAGAATGATCTACGAAAATTTGCAGAGAAAAGGTTACCGAGAATTAAGGAGGCGGTAAAGAAGTTTGATATAACATTTGATAAATTGATCCGAACAAGTTTGCCTTCATGCTGGACAGAAAAGGGAAATATTTTGACATGGAAGTTTTATGAAGATGCATTAACACTGGCAAAGAGCAGAGTAGATAGCAGACACGAAAAGACACAAGTTTTAAAGGGAGAGACAGTGTTTAACTTTTTACAGAGGCACTTCAATTTGCTATGGATGGTAAAGGCACTCTTCACAGAAAGGCTCACTCACAATCAGGCAGTTGCATTTAGATTGGAATACTTCAGCTACAGGAATGCTCCTACAACTCAAAGTGAACTTTGAAAAAAATGCAAAATCTTCTCCATTGACACAGAAAAGAAGATTCCAACGGAGAAATAAAAAGTAGCTGTTGATTCCGCAGCCACTTCAGGACCAGTTGTTCCTTTAGATTAAAAGTTCTAAAAATTCTCATTATGTCATTTCCTAGGATTATGCAAATGTAATAGGACTTTTCTCGAGGCATGTACCTCCATAACAGTTAATAGTTTAGGCAGTTAGAGTTAGTTAGAGAAGTTAGAATCAGTTTCATTACTGGAAACTGTTTTGTGATAATGTATTTAAGGACAATTGGAAGAAGGAGTGAGGTTCCGAGTTTTGGACCTTGAAGCCTAATTTTGTACTGAAAAATATTTAATCAATGAAAAGTTTTGCAAGTTTCCTTCATTCTATCTATGTTGAATATTTTTCCAATTTTCATTTCATTTCCATATCTATGAATAAAATAGAGTGATTTGAGCTGCAGGTCTCTTGATATCTGTGTATCTAAGAGTTAAACATCCTTAATGGGCGCTCCTCTATTTTAACTTTATTGTTGCTCACTTCTTCAGGGTTTTATAATGATAGATTCTGTTTTAAGCAGCATATCAAATTGAAGTCCTTTTCATTCTTCTTCTTCCATTCATTCACTTCAGCATAAAGAGAACATGACATTGCAGAACTTGTAGGGGTTTGATATTTGGAGATTATATTATTAATATTTGAAGGTTTAATAAATAGAGACAGATATATACTTGTTTGTGACATAATCTTTAATGTCTTGAGCACGGATTCCTTTACACAGCAAGGAATTGTTTCTCAAGGAACAACATTAATTGGCGTCGTTGCTGGGGACCGAAGATTCGAAGATTTTCCCTGGGTTTTGTTTTACATTTCCTCTGGTTGCTCAGAGAGGAGGAAATAGTAAGCTATGTTTGTTTGAAAATAGCTATGGCTCCCAAGAAACCTCACACGAGGTCAGATACCTCTCAGCAAAAAGTTCCTGTTTTGTCTGATCCTGAGAAGCTTGTTTGAAAGAAGAGCCAGAAACCAAAAATAGTAGATACACCAGAAGCTACACTGCTCGCACCAGGCAGCAGTTCACGCACTTTCTCATCCAAGAAAGTTTCCAAGAAACTCATTTTCTTGGAAGAAGAATCGTCACCATCACCTAATCGTTTTCAAGAACCCACATTAGAAGAGAAATCTTTGGAGTTTGTGTCTTTTCCTTTTACAGAAACTCAGCCCCATATAGTTGCCAGCTCTTCTGCAATCGTTCATACTCCAACTCCTATATCAGTTGTTCCACCTCATTCATCCCCGCCTACAACTGGTATTCATTTTACCCCCGCTCAAGGAGCAGTTAACCCGGGCGTAAACATGGCAGTCCCTGCAGCCCCTGCTTTCTTGATGAATAGATATGCACCATTAAATTTACTGCAACCACTGCATGATATTCCTCAGGAGTATCTCAAGTTACTCCCTAGATTTACTGGTGAAGATGAAATAACTGCAAAACAACACTTGCCTCTGTTTTGCACGTTTGCTAAGAATTTAAATGTTGAACATTTGGACGTTGTAATGAGACTTTTTGTTCAGTCTCTAAGTGGAGAGGCAAGGAAATGGTTCAAATGATTGCCTAATGGTACCATTAATGATTGGGATACCCTAGAAATGCGTTTCACCGAGAGATGGGGTGAAAAAAGAGACCATGGCTATTCTTTTACAGAATTTAATGCAATAAAGAAGAAACCTGATGAAAACATGAAAGATTTTGTGAAGAGATTTAATAAATTGTATAATAGTTTGGCTGTTGAAATGAAACCCCCTCCTATTGGAGCAAGGGTTGTTTTTGCTGGTGCATTTGAACCTGAATTCAGTTTCACATTGAGGGAGAGGAGATCACCTACATTAGAGTAGATCTAAACTGATGCTCTGGAGATCGAGGCTAATATGTCCGCTGCTGGTAAAGTTCAAGATAAAGGAAAAGTTAAAGAAGAAGCCTCAGCTCAAGACCTGAGAATTGACGATATGACTAAGGTCATAAAAAACCTGTCTAATAAATTGGTGAAATTGGAAATAGATAGTAAGCCTGCAAGACAGAATAGAGGGGTTTTCAATCCTCAATTTAAAAAACAACCTCTACAGATTCTGCAAAGAGAGAAGAAAGATCTAGATCAGGTGCAAGCACCTTTGTATATAGAGGCAGCCTCGTCCCGTTTAGCAGATGATGAGGATGAGAGAGAGGATGATGCTCGAATTTCTGTTGTGTATATGGAAGACGATGAAATAGAAGAAGAAGCTGAAGAAGAAGAAGTGGAAGAAAATGATCTTTCATTTGATCAAGAAGAGATGGATGATTACTGCAGACAGTTCACAGACTTCATGCAATCTGAGTTGCATAAAAAGTATGATTTGAGGTCAAAGAAGAGACTAAGGACTCAAGACAATGAAGAAAAAGAATCAGAAGTAGCACCTGCTCCAATGGCGACTCCATTCCAGAAAGATCAAACTAAGAAAACAGATAAGGGGAAAAAGCCCATGAACGAAGAAAAAGAGAAGGAAAATCAACAAGAAGAAGCTTCTCAAACAAAAGTTAGAGATTCTAATATTTTGGAGAAAGTGGTTACTGTTTCTAATCAAAACTCAAATTCCAAGAACGATCAAGAAGAACCTGAAAAGTTGACAAGATCAAATCAAACTTTCAGTTTGTCGAAAGAGTTGGATAAAGTGAAGATACAAGTACCTCTTCTTGAATTAATAAAAACACCTGGTTACAAGAAAGAGATTGCTGAATTTATCAATCTGTCTCATCCTGATGAAGTGAGTGATACAGTAAATCTGCAGGAAGAAAAGCCAGTGGTTACATTTGGACCTCATGTTGAAGAGGTAGATTCATCTGTCCCTCCTTTTTATATATCACTTCTGTTACATGATTTTGTTTTGCATAATTGTATGCTAGATTCTGGCGCATCACACAATCTGATGCCATTGAGTGTGATGAAAGAGTTAAATTTACAAATCACTAAGCCATACAAAGACCTTTACTCTTTTGACTCAAAAAGGGTTAAGTGTGTGGGTCTTATTAAGGATATGGTTGTTTCATTGGCTCAAATCCCAACCAAAAGCATTATGATGGATGTTGTAGTGGCAGATATTCCAGCCAGGTTTGGTATGTTATTATCTAGATCATGGGGGGCAAAGCTTGGAGGAGTTTTGAAGTTGGACTTTACATATGCTATCATTCCCGTTTTCAATGGTGAAGAAAGAAGGTTGTATAGAGAGACTAGATTTCAAAAAAATGCTACCAAGAAAGATGCAAGTAATTCACCAATTTATGGCCAAGAGAAAGATGACCTCTCTTGTTTCATGCTGCATGAAGATGCAGAATTTGCTGAAGAATCTCAAGGGCAGCTCCCTTCAGCAATTGTACATAAGGAGCTACATTCAGATAAGCTGTGGAAGTGTTATTTTGATGGTGCGTTTTCCAAAGAAGGCACTGGAGCTGGTTTTATTTTTGTTTCTCCGAAAGGTAATCTTGTGCCTTTTTCCTTCAAATTGGAGTTTGAATCTACTAATAATGTTGCGGAGTATGAAGCATTAATCATTAGTTTGCAGACAACTAAGCAAATGGGAATTCAGTCTATGACTGTGTTTGGGGATTCAGAATTAATTATAAGACAGATCAAGAATTTATGTCAAACTAAACATCCCAGGTTAAGAGCATATCGAAATGAGGTCTGGGATCTGATCGAAAATTACTTTGAAGCCTTCAACTTACAGTTTGTTCCAAGGGAAGAAAATAGAATGGCTGATTCTTTGGCGGTTGCAACAAGTACATTCAAACCTCCGATCAGTCCGAGACTAAGGTATGAAATTGAGATGAGACATAGACCTTCAATTCCTGACAATATTAAACACTGGCAGGTCTTTGAGGACGATGAACAGATTAAGCAGTTTTTGTTGATGACTGAAGATTTTGAAGATCATCAAATTGATTTGGAAACTGATGAAGATGAATTGGCTGGTAAGACTCTTAAAAAGAAGATTGGTGGTCAGGAAATTATTCAATTGAAAGACAATGTTTTGCCAAGAGGCTTGGTGCCTCTCGAAAGACTGTTTGGTGCTAATGACGTTGCAGTGAATCAAAAGAAAGCAAACCAAGACGAACAGGTGGAAGATTGCAACTTGGGGACTCAATAGGAGCCTAAAATGATCAAATTGTTCAAAGGAATCCCGAAGGACTACAAAGAAAGGTACATAGATCTGTTTAGACAATTCAAAGATGTATTTGCTTGGTCCTATGATGATTTGAAAACGTATGATAAGGGTATCATACAGCATAAAATCCCACTGAAAGATGGAGTCAATCCACATAAAGAGAAGCTCTGACAAATCAATCCATTATTGTTGGCTCCGATTGAAAAGGAGGTGAGGAAATTGCTGCAGGCCAAAATAATTGTTCCCCTAAGATATTCAGATTGGGTTTCCAATCTTGTACCAATCCGAAAGAAAAATGGAGAGATAAGACTGTGCGTAGATTTCAGGAACTTGAACAGGGCTTCATTGAAGGATAATTATCCTTTGCCGAAAATGGATTTTGTCTTACAAAAAGTCACTGGGGCTTATAGATTATCTATGGTGGATGGTTTTTCAGGGTATAATCAAGTTGTTGTGGAGAAGGAATATCAAAAGAAAACTTCTTTCACTACACCCTGGGGAACATTCATGTACGCCAGGATGTCGTTTGGCCTGATGAATGCGAGGGCCACGTTCCAAAGGGCGATGGATATCGCATTGGTGGGGGATGAGTTTGTGGTAGTTTATTTAGATGATGTCACCATTTTTTCGAGTTCTGATGAAGAGCATCTACATCATCTGCAGAAATCCTTCCTGAAGTGTAGAAAGTTTGGATTATCGCTGAATCCTAAAAAGTCTTTGTTTGCCCTGGAAGAAGGTAATCTGCTGGGCCACATTGTTTCCAAACAAGGAGTGAAGATCGATCCAGCAAGGGTCAAAGAAATACAGTCAATTCTGTTGCCCTGAAGTAAGAAAGATATTCATAAATTTCTTGGAAAAATTAATTTTCTAAGAATATTCATTCCCAATTACGCAGAAATCGTCAAGAAGATAACGGACATGTTGAAAAAAGATGCCGAAGTGAAGTGGGACAAAGAAGACAGAGAGTCTTTCCAAAGGATTAAAGAAGCTTTAAAGGAAGCGTCTGTTCTCATTAGTCCAGATTATTTGAAGCCATTTCAAATTTTCTCGTTTGCATCTCCTTCAACAATTGCTGCTATGTTATTACAGAGAAATGAAGAAAAGCATGAACAGCCTGTAGCATATTTTAGTAAATTTCTGCGAGATGCAGAATTAAAATATAATATATTGGAGAAACAAGTATACGCTTTGGTGAAAGCACTGAAAGCTTTCAGAACTTATATCCTTCATTCTCAAATCTTAGCATATGTTCCCAATTCAGCTGTAAAAGATGTACTAGTACAGAGCGATGTGGAAGGTAAAAGGGGAAAATGGATCGCTAAAATCCAAGAATATGACTTGGATGTAAAACCTACCAAACTGGTTAAAGGATTGGGATTGGCCAAATTATTGACAGAGTCCAATTTCCAAGCATTGGGAATCAATTTGTTGACCCCTGTAGAGGAATTCGATGGAGACACAGGTGATAATCAGTCGAAGACAACAATTACGTATAAATTTCTCTGCTCAGATTGGTATAAGGATATTGTCCATTATTTATGCTTTCTTTCTTGTCCCCCTTCAATAAATAGAGATAAATACAGAGCTTTAAAACTTAAGGCTCAGCCTTATGTCATAATTGAAGCAAAATTATATTGGAAGGACCCTGCTGATGTGTTGTTGTTATGTCTGACAGAGGAAGAAATTTCAGAAGTGATCAAAGAATATCATGAATGCTTGTGCGGAGGTCATTACAGCTGGAAGGTAACTGCTCATAAAATATTCAAATCAGGTTTTTATTGGCCGTCTGTGTTTGCTGATGTTTTTAAAACAGTCAAAAGTTGTCAGAAATGCCAATTATTTGCAAAAAAGAAAAAGCTAGCTCCATTACCTCTCCTCCCTGTTTTTGTTGAAGAACCTTTTAGACAATGGGGATTGGATTTCATTGGGGAAATTAATCCACCATCCAGTGGGAAATTTAAGTGGATACTTACTGCTACAGACTAATTTACAAAGTGGGTGGAATCAATCCCCACCAGGAAGGCAAATGATTTGGTTGTTATGAAATTTCTAGAGGAGAATATCTTTAGCAGAATTGGATGTCCAGTGAAGATTGTGACAGATAATGCCCAAGTTTTCAGCTCACTCAGATTTATTAATTTTTTTTCAGAATTATAATGTGATATTGTCTCATTCTACAGCTTATCATCCACAGGGAAATGGATTGGCGGAATCTTCCAACAAAACATTGGTAAAATTTTTGAAGAAGACAATCGGTGAAAATCAGAAGAATTGGGATACAAAGTTAGTTTTTGCTCTATGGGCAACAAGAATGACCACTAGGAGGTCTACTGGCAAGTCTCCTTATGAGCTCGTATACGGCACTCAAGCATTGTTTCCCACACAGTTGGTAAAACCTGTGATTTCTTTCCTCCAAGATGCTCAAGCAGAACCAAATGCCATGATCAGAAGAATGAACAATGTGATGGAGCTAAGTGAAAACAGAAATCAAGTTCGGGACAACTTGCTCACTTATCAGCAGAAGATGAAGGCAATATTTGACAGGAAAGCAAAATAAATCATGTTTCAGAAGGGAGACTTAGTATTGAGATGGGATACACGAAGAGAAGACAAAGGGAAACACGGCAAATTTGATCCCTTGTGGTATGGCCCATTCAAAATTAATGAAGTCAAGATGAATAACACTTTCATGCTGGAAAATCTTGAAGGAGAAGTATTAGATATGCCTGTGAATGGGCAATATCTAAAGCATTATTTCCGGCACTAAGAAGCAGTTTCATCATCATTGTATATACCCGGTGTGATCATTGTAAATTTTCCATCAAGCAATATGTGACTCCATGCCCGAAGTGAAGGCACTGATCTGCAGGTTCTTAGTGTTTCGTGGTAAAAAAACTATCCCCAGGTGGAGCCAGATGTTGTAGATCATATCTGCATATCCTTTTCAATTTTTATTTCGAATATCAAAAATACAAAAAAATTAGAAAATAAAAAAAATCATATGTTATAGTATAAAGTTTTTATACTATATCATAAAAGAGGAATTTCAAAGCTCGCTGAATATTAACCTTATTGAAATATATGTTTTGATTTAAGCTTAAGCTCCGAGAAATTTCTTGAGCGGAAGCGGTGATCACAGAAAATTTATTTCAGATAAGTTATTGCGGGGGGAGAATTAGCTCGTTGTTTATCAAATCTCGACCCCCCGTAGTTGACTAGTCAAATCTTGGATGAGCCGTGATCAACGGCTTGGATTCATTACAGGGGGTGCCAGTCGAAGTTCGCTACCGTACTCCAGGACCCCCCGCGGTGATGTCATCTGGTGAGGTGGACGATAGCTGTTCCTAACATCTTTTTCACGTCATGTTGGCATTTATTTCGGATTTTCAAAGCTGTTAAAAGGGTTATTTATTCCTTTTTTCATCTATTCGTGGTTGTTTTTACCTTTGAACCGTGTTCTTGCCACCTTCGCATTGTCTGCTATCCCACGAATTGTTTCTATCCCCTGTCAGCCATGGCAAAGCAAGTCTCCCTATCTGGTATTTCAAACCTTAGTCCCCTCCTGGACAGCGAAAAAGACATCCACGACACCTTGTCCTATGTTAATCATCCCTTATTGTGTCACCAAGTGACCCTCAATGCCGAGAAATCCCCAGTGTTTTCTGCCATGAGAACTTCTGGTGTTTTGGCAGCCTGTATCCCAAAAACCCACTTTTTTCCCGAATTCATATCATGGTTAGTCTCATCAATGTACCCTGGTAAATGTTTCGTCACGAATTCTTAGGGAGAAAATGTCCTGCAGGTATCAACACAATTAGTTCGCCAAGCATTGTGCTTTCTAGAAGATAAGTCTTCGTTACAATTCTCCGAAGATTCATTGGTTCAGTATTTTGAAGACCTTTCAAATGAAGAGTTCAGTCGTTGTATGTAATTTTTGAAATCAAATCCAGAAAAAACTCAATTTGGAGGAGAAGAGTTCGGGGCCTGAGGCATTCAATGTTCAAGATAGGCTAGTTTTTTTATCGTATTATTGTAGATTTTGGGAAAGACGATGACCACAAAATTGATAAACTGGGTCTTGGGGATGTTTGCACCGATGATGAAACTCAGTGGTCTCTGACATTCGTCTTTTCGTGTTATGAACAGTAAATTTTCAATTGACAGCTTCTTCTCTAACAAAGCCTCTTTAGATTTCCGTCATTGGTTTTTTACTTATTTTTGCATCAAAATGTCGAAGAGTTCATGAGTTTGGGTTTAAATATAGTTGATAGTAATAAAAATAAGCAATCAGTTTTATTCTGGACCGATATGGTTAGGAAAGAAGAGAATGAAGCAGGGCTGTTTGAATTTGCTGACCATTTCATGTCTATTACTTATAAAATTTTGAATGGAACACCTCCTCCATGCTTTCTACCAAAAGCCCGGGACTTCCTACAGTTAGGACCCAATTGCATATTTGGAGATTGGTTTGTGTTCGAAGAATACTCTGAGATAAGGCTGTATGGAGTTAGCATTGAACTCTATAGGCTCCCAACCTTTGTTCCCATGCGACTTTTCGCCCTGGAATTCATAAGGCAAAGTCTTAAGGTAGACCAAGTTCATTTTCTTCCCATGAAGAAAGGTTTGATGTACAAATTGGCTATGAGTGTGGTACCTTTTGTGGTCAACACGAGACAAGCTTTTGATGAAGTCTCAAAAATGTTGGAAGGGGACAAGGCTAAGTTGCTGGGAGAAAAATGGTCTTATGATCTCGCATGGAATAATTTCGAAAAGGGTTGAGAACGGCATGTTGCATTCTCCCATGTAAGCAAGCCTCGACATAAGAGAGTCGGAAAATCCAGAAACAAGTGCCTCAAAAAAACCGCATTCAAACACCCGTAACAGGTAAAGGGCAAGCAAAAGAAGTAGAGAACATGTTATTGAAATAGATAACGAGGAACCCAGAGAAGAAAAGAGAACCAAACTAGCGTAAGATCATTCTCCCAATTTGCTCGGGTTTTACCTTCATGTCAATGAAGAATCAAGGTTCCTCCTCTCCTGTAAGACATGAACTTTACTCGTAAAAGGATGACGGCAGCCAAGCAAGTATTCACGCAAATTGAAGAAAGAACCGTAGAATAAGAGCCAATGTAGAAGCGTGCTGCACACATCACACAATCGCCGACTTCGTACTCAAATTATTGACTGTGATGGATCTTGAAAAAGATCAGTTTAAGATGGCTCTGTCACATCTGACAGGGATGTCCCTTGGTTCTTCGGGCAGCTTTAAGGAGGTAAACATAACCATGGATGTTAAAAAGATCCCATTGTGGGACAAAATGAACCTTCATATGCAGACCGGACAGCTGATTGTAAATGATTTGAGCAAGACTAATGCCAGAACAGTCAAGACTGAAAACATGCTTGCAAAGGTCATCAGACAATGCAAAATGGAGAAAGCTAATTCAAGGGCATTAAAAACTCAAAATGAAGAGTTGAAGAAGATCATTATGAAAATTGGTGTGGATCCAAATGATAAAGCTGCAATTCAAAAACTCATGAAAACTGCAGAAGTAGAAATATCCTCACTAAGGAAAAGGTTAAAATTACCAGCTACAGAGCACTCGATGGCTGCAGAAGTAGCTTAGGTAGAAAAAGAAAAGGAAGAGTTACGTCTGCAATTGTTATGAAAAGAAGAAGAGTTTTCCAAAGTGAAGCAGACTGCCATATTATTGCAGAATCAAATTCAAAACCATACTTGCAATTTTGTCGTTCCTACAGGTGACAGTGATGCAGATCCTCAAACCCAAATTGTTCAGCTCAGCACATAGCTGAAGATAGATGAAGGTGATCTTAAGCGGGTTCATTTAGATTTGGAAACAGCTACTAAGATGATGAGAGGATGGGAAAATAAAGCAAATGAAAATAAGCAGCAATCACAAAAAGCTGAGGATGAAATTAAGGAGCTCAAGGAGAAGCTAAAAGGTGACATTTCACTTTTAAGAGCTAAGGATATTATTTGGACTGAAATTATATCTGAAATGAAGTCAAATTGGGATTCCCTAAGTATAATTGCTACAGAAAAATGCCTCATCTCAGACCATGAGGAAGAGATATCATCAGAAAAACAAATGCTCATTAAAAGAGAAAATTGGGCTAGGAGGTTTTTAAATTTTATTAATTCCAAATCAGATGAAGAGCTAGAAGAAATTGATATACAAGACAGATACTTCTATGCTGAAGAAGTTAATAAAATGATAATTAAGAATGATCTACGAAAAGTTGCAGAGAAAAGGTTGCTGAGAATTAAAGAGGCGGTAAAGAAGTTTGATATAACTTTTGATAAATTGATCCGAACAGGTTTGCCTTCATGTTGGACAGAAAAGGGAAATATTTTGACATGGAAGCTTTATGAAGATGCATTAACACTGGCAAAGAGCAGAGCAGATAGCAGACATGAAAAGACACAAGTTTTAAAGGGAGAGACAGTGTTTAACTTTTTACAGAGGCACTTCAATTTACTATGGATGGTAAAGGCACTCTTCACAAAAAGGCTCACTCACAATCAAGCAGTTACATTTAGATTGGAATACCTCAGCTACAGGAATGCTCCTACAACTGAAAGTGAACTTTGGAAAAAATGCAAAATCTTCTCCATTGACACAGCAAAGAAGATTCCAACGGACAAGTCAAAAGTAGCTGTTGATTCCGCAGCCACTTCAGGACCAGTTGTTCCTTTCGATTAGGAGTTAAAAATCCTCATTATGTCATTCCTCAGGATTATGTAAATGTAATAGGACTTTTTCGAGGCATGTACTTCCATGACAGTTAACAGTTTAGGCAGTTAAAGTTGGTTAGAGTAGTTAGGATCAATTTCATTACTAGAAATTGTTTTGTCATAATGTATTTAAAGACAATTTGAAGAAAGAGAAAGGTTCCGAGTTTTGGACCTTGAAGCCTAATTTTGTACTGAAAAATATTGAATCAATGAAAAGTTTTGCAAGTTTCCTTCATTCTATCTATGTTGAATAGTTTTCCAGTTTTCATTTCTTTTCCATATCTATGAATGAAATAGAGTAATTTGAGCTGCAGGTCTCTTGATATCTGTGTATCTAAGAGTTAAACATCCTTAATGGGCGCTCCTCTATTTTAACTTTATTGTTCCTCACTTCTTCAGGGTTTTATAATGATAGATTCTGTTTTAAGCAGCATATCAAATTGAAATCCTTTTCCTTCTTTTCTTCCATTCAGTCACTTCAGCATAAAGAGAACATGGCATTGCATAACTTGTAGGGGTTTGATATTTGGAGTTTATAATATTAATATTTGAAGGTTCAATAAATAGAGACAAATACACATTTGTTTGTGACATAATCTTTAATGTCTTGAGCACGGATTCCTTTACACAGCAAGGAATTGTTTCTCTAGGAACAACAAGTATCATAGATGGCCTGCATTAGCTCATCGTTTTCCTGAAGTTGATGGTCGTGACCTTCCTCCCATGAATCTACTGATGATGGCCCTGCAAGCTCAGTTTCCCTTTGGGAAAAATTATCATCAGTCAGATCATCATCAGAGAAATCATAATTATAAGCATTGTTATCCACCAAGTCTTCAGAACTCTTATTGAGTCTTTCTATAAAACACTCTACAAGTTCATTTTCTGATCTAAGCTCTGGTTCCTCATACATGCTTCGCATGTAACTTCCATCTTGCGGTGATATAATTTGTCTCTTTTGAGGATAAGGAGTAGGTCTTCTCCAATCATCCTCTCTGGTTTCGGCCTCATATTCTTGCTCTTTTGCTTTCAGCAAGGAACTGGCAGTCTCTATCAGTCTTTCCAGCTTGTCCTCTAAAGAGATCTGCGTTGTTTTCTCTGTTCTGTCATTCCTTGCTGCTTGTAATCTTTCTTCCCTGCAGTGTATGTTGTATTCGACAGTGATTTCTATATCCTGCATTTCCTCCAGGCTCGAAGGCTCTTTTTGCCTTATATGGAATTCCACCTCGGGGTGAAAAGAACTTGGATAGTGCAATAAAGCCCATCCCAAAGGTGGTTTTATATCAGAAGGCATTATATCATATACCTTATTGAACCTGGCTGAAAAATTCTGCACTGTCTCTCCTGGCTGCCTTCTCAAATTCTGATATTCTTTTAGGATGAGGAGAGCGTTTTTCGGGGCTGCCCATCTATCAAGGAAAAATCAAGAACATTGATGAAAGCAGAAAATGCTTGCCACTGGAAGGCATTTGAACCAACTCTTAACACTTCCTTGCAATGAAAAGGAAAACATTCTAATGCACACATCATCTTCTTCTATTTCATACAGCTCAAGTAAATCCTCAAGGTTTTGAACATGTTCCTCGGCAGTGGCCCTTTTATTTTCTCCATCAAAATGAGGTAGCTGGTTAATAAGTTCTGCAGGCAGGGGTTGGAAGAAAAGAGGTAAAACCAGAGGCTTATATCTTTCTATGACCTTTGTAGGTGTGGGTGGTGTAACAATGGGCTCATGGCTGCTTGAAGCTTCTTGAAGGGTGGGAGATACAACATGAGCTTCTTGTTCCACCAGTTTCTTCACAGGAGTATAGGTCTGCTCACGGTCTGCAGACTGAGGCTTGAGGTCTTTCCCACATTCAGTGTGGGTTTCATCTTTGTACACTTGATTAGGCTTAAAGTAGGACAGAACATAGTGATAGACAAAAACAATGAATTCTTTAAACCAAATCCAACCCGTATATTCTACCCTTCTATGGGGTCTGGCCATTTTTCAGGTTCTTCCTCTAGTGGAGTCTCTGAGGATTATGGAGTGTGGAGTCGCCAGGTGGATGAATTTGGACATTAGAAACAGACTGCTGTCCACCATCAGCAATTGAAAGCCAATCTAAAACAAAGTGGTCTGTTCCCCAGTATGGTCACCATTATGTTGGGGTTCCCATGTTTTGGCCAGATTGGCAAGACCAAAAGATGAGACAACATCAGAACCACTTTTGGGCCCTAATATCTATCCCTCCTGGACCCAGAGAGGGATCTCTCCAAATAGAGCTAAGAATGATATATCTTTAAAAGCTCAAGATGAGATGTTAGGCTAGGTATCAAGCACAAAGGGGGTTTTAAAATGATTTGGTTTAAGGGTTGCTGGGTTGGTTAGGAGATCACAGGCTGAGAAAGTAATGGGAGGGAAGGAAAAAAGCAGCAGAAAGTTTCAGCTAAGAGGATAGGCCAAGACAGTGCCATCCATTAGGCTATGGAGTCATGAAAGGAAATTACTTGCATCCACTAGCCAATGCTTTCAAAGGGCAAGTCATCTACACTAAAGGATCTTTTAGGCAGATGGTGGAATGGAACATTAAGGAGAGAAAGTGGAAGAAGGAGAGGCAACTAATTTCTGTCTATAGATCGGGTCAGAGGTCATTTAACTCCAGACCTGCTTGGACATACTCGAAGGCAGCTCTCGAAGGGGAACAAAGGGGCTGCTTATAGATCAGACCAGAGGTCATTTAACTCCAGGTCTGCTTTAGCAACTCCAAGGGAAGACAGAGATAAGATTAAAAAGGGATATTAGAAAGGCCAGTTGGTCGCGCAAGGATCCTAGTGGACATGGATAACACTCATCCCCAGTGTTCCCAAACCTTCCAGCTCAAACCCAGCAAGAACATCTAAGAACTGATTCAACCAATTCATACATCAGAGAGTAGGCAATAACATCCACTACACTAGTTAAATCAATTGAAATCAACTCTTAGATAGCACATAAGGCAGAAAACATTAAAGGTAGGGAGAGCAGGAAACATAGGGCACCTAACAAGGGTGAATCCTATGTTATACTTCTGTTGCCTACCAGAAGAACATGAAACAGTATGAAAATGTGATATACAGAGTTAGAAAAACATCACCAATAGTAATAGACTAGGATCCTGTGAAATGTGCTTTGATTAATTTATGTAAAACCAGTCATGTACAATAACCTCAATGGCTGTTACAGTCCAAAATTTTCTCCTCCCAGCCTATTACAAAATAACTACTCTGCTACTCCCTCCCAAGACTGTTCTAACAGTCGGAATGAATCCCTCTAACAGAAAATTGCCCAACAGCTGAACAAAAACCTTTACAATATGTTCTCAGGGATTCTTATAGGAGAAGAGGAAGAAACAGAAGTAGGTGAACAATTAAATGAGCATAGAAAATTTGAGGGGCTAATATTCGTAGGTGGGCTAATTTTCCATGGCTTTTCCAAAAAAAAGATTCGCCAATTTCCATTTTTTTATAAAAATGATTCGCCCAAATTTTATAATATGAATTTATTTTACATTAAAAATCGCCAACGTTATATAGAGATTATATATAATATCATTATAAATTTGAAATTTTTTACAAATACATCAATAAAAATTTATAGTTTGTATATCAGGGACTAGTGAGATTCGCCAATTTTTTAAACTTCAAGATAATTTTCCATCCTTAAAATTTACCCTGTAAATGAGTCTCATTAAGATGGAATGGTGGAGGAAACTGAGTCCATTATGCTTAATGGCATTGTGTTGTACTCTGTAGATGGTTGGAGACGTTTGTCAGGTTGAGATTGACCTCTGATATGTTCTCGAAGTCCTTACGGCGGTCTGGAACTCTGCGTTGCCATCCTGGAATAAATGAACTGGATGAAAGTCTGCAAGGCCACCCCATACCTCATACCTGCTGCCTGACTGTCTTAAATGAGCTTTAGTCAGTGTAATTAATCGTTTCAGGGCTCGAGGAGGCATGAATATTTCTTGTAGGAAGGTGTACGTTTGGAGAAGAGTACCCTGCTGATATTAAACACAGATAAGACTTTAACAATGTGCTTGGATCTTCAAACTACGCCTTTCCCTTTGAATGCAGGATTATAATTTTTAATGTTCAATTAACCAGCTTGAATCCCTCAAATCCATCTCTGCTGTTTCTTTTGGCCGCTGAACTGGCCTCTCTGTGCTATCTGCTCAATAAAATAAACCAGTCGTGAACCGGGGCAGTGGTAGTGGAGAAATGTTGCGGAGGCCGGAGGAATGGCGGTGGAGCAGTTGAGGGCAATGAAAATAATGGAGAGTGGTAGAAGAAGTGGTTGATAGTGTAAAAACCCAAAGATTAAACGTTTGGGCGAATAACACAGGGAAACGGAGAAAAAAACTGAAGTGGAGCCATGGAGGTGGGCCCGGGCTAAATTGCAATCACAAATAGCAATTGGGAGACGGAAGTGGAGCGGAATGATAAGCATGGGATTTGCGATGCGATGGGAAATTCCTTTGCAAATTCAATATATGACCAATTTCCCGTTTACAAAGGAAAGACCCTTTATTTATGTGAAAAGGCGGAAGAGTAGTATGGTGGGCCCGGGGGTCAAATCTCAAATCGAAAATCACAAGATGGAATGGAGCGGAAATATTATCGCAACGCGGAGCAAAGAACTGTGATTGCGATATTGCGATCAGGCGGAGTTGCGATGGAGGGCAGTGCGATGGGAAGAAAGTGCGACGGTGCTATATGCGATCGGGGCGGTGTGCGACATGCGATCGGGGCGATGTGCGACAGGCGATCGCATCGCAAATATTTGCGAGGCGATCAGATCGCATCGCAAATATTTGCGATGGATCAATCGAATACATATAATGAAACTGCGATATGCGATAAGTGTGATCGGGCGGAAAGTGCGATGGCGCGATCGGTCGATTGCATTGCAAATATTTGCGACGCGATCAAATCGCATCGCAAATATTTGCGATGGATCTAACGAACAAAACCCGCAAAATATGCGATCCGCTATTTGTGATGGACACCTTAAGGAGCAGCGCTCGGTTATGTGGGGACGGGGCTGGCGGAAAGGGACTAAGCCTTAGTATAAGGTCGGAAGTGGGTTTGGCCCATTCCAATCTGATTTAAAGGTTAGAAAGGGGAACGATAGAGGGATAAGGGTGAATTAGCCCAAAGGAGGGATATGGGTGGAATTCAAAGGGGGTTTTGGGGGAATTTGAAGGGTAATAAAGGGAAATAGAAGGGCGGACAAGGGGAATAAAAATAGGAGCTAAGAGGGGGTGAAATAAGAGGAGAAAGGGGCCTTTAGGCATTTCTTCACAAACAGAGGGGCTTTATAATAGGAATCAGCAGAGGGGAATTTATCAAAGGATAAAAGACACATGGAGGCTTCAAGGAGACTGTGTTTTCAGAGGAAATGCATTCCTTGAAGGCTCAAAAACAATTTAGCCCCCGTTTGCTTGCCAAAAATTTATAGGGGGGGCTAACACTACCATTCCAGTTTTTGGGGAGTAAAGAAGATTGTATCGAGATACAAGGATGGCTTACATGGTGAGTAGCAAAATAAACCCCAAAAATTTCTAATTTATGCCCTTGATACTGAGCTTGGTTCTGCTATTCTTTTCAATGAATTGACTAATGAAGTGGAAGAAGAAAATAAAGCAGAAAATCAGACTTCTGAAATTCAACAGTCTGAAATCAGCAAGCAGAAGGTCAGTAAGCCAGCAATAAAGAGGAAGAAGGTTGGTGGTCATTGCATTTTGATGGATCAGTAGGCAAAGAAGGGGCAGGAGAAGGGATTTGGATTAGAAATCCAAGTGATGAAAGTAAGTTCTTTTCTTTATAAACTGAACTTTGATTTCAGAAATAACATGGCTGAATACGAATCCTTGATTTTGGGTCTATGTAATATCCCAAAACCAAGATTTTCTACAACAATAAGAATACCTTAAGGTATTCCAAAGTTTGATAGCAGAAATTAATCAAATCATGTAGTTTATTTAAACACATAGCTTCCATAGAACAATCACAACAACAAACTATGCCTTAATACAATGTCACCAAGTGGGGAAAAGCAGCAGTTTTGGCCCCAAAAACGTTATTTTCTGAATAATGAGTTATAACAGTGAAAATTAACAGTTTTTTCCATTATAATAGACAATATAGGACATGCATGAAAAATATTTTTAGAAACAAATGCCTTTAGCCTAGTTAAACAGGCCTCCCATGCTCAAAACAACTTAAAATTGACAAAACCCCAAGACTGCAACACACCGGAGTTGCTGCATAAGAGACTGCACAGTATAATGGAGGTAAAACTCATAAAATAGAGGAATAAATCAGATCTTCTTATTATATTACTCAATGAGTCATAAAAACAGAGATCTAATATCTTTTATACAGATCCAAGAAGACTCGACAAGGGTTTCTTGATAGAGATGATATACATGAAAGAGTTGCTGTAGATCTGTGGCTGAATCATGCTATGTAGCTGAAGCACTACATAAAAATGGCTGAACATGAAAAGAAATGGTTGTATATGGTTCCTATAGCTTTCCCAAAGAAGGCTGATCCTCCTCTTGGGAAACTAGCTCCTCAAAATGGGGTTTTGACCCCTCCCACTGCATACCTTAAGAAATAATGCATTTTTCTGAAGGGACTGTGTTTTTGCTGAAGGTAAGTGCTTGGAAAAACACCAGGTAGTGGAAAATTTAGATCATAAACCTCCTATTATATTTCTTATACAAGATCTCCAAGAAAGAGTAGGGAATCCCCGCCCAGGAAAACCCTTGCACTAAACAGTGCAGCAACTTAGCTAAATAGCCAAGTATGCAGGAAGTCTAAGTAGACCACATAAAAATATAATCTCCAATATGTCCATATACTTTCCATCTTCTTCATTATATAATTGATGAGCTTCCTCACCAAGAGTCCCACCCACTATGAGGTTGCTTCCATGCAAAGGCTCCTCCACCATATTTACGCTATCCCCATGTGCCTTTCTCATCTTTTTACAATTCTTTTTGATTTATTCAATATTGACTGAATCTCCATTTCCTGCCCCTTTTCACACTTAAGGTGTCTTCATTTTAACTAGCCGGATTGATCCTTATTCACATTGAGCTGGCTTTATTTAGGATCCACTCTTTGAGAATAAATCATGTTGACTTGGTCAAGCTTGAAATTTTCCACATATTTTAGACCTTGTTCACACATGTGGATGCTTGATCTGGTTATTTCATGATCCTTTTTCAATTATGAGGGATTTTTATTCATACTTAAGCAATTTATGAGCCTCCTTGCCCATTTATTCATTCAACTAGATTTAAAAAGGAAAAATTAATATTCCTATTAGCTGAAGCTAAATTAGGAATATTACAATCTCCCCCTCCCAAATGTTTCTTGTCCTCAAGCAACTGCAAGGGTGCTGCAAAATCTCCCCTCCTTCTCTTGTGGCCCCCTCATCCAATAGTCTCCACCATTGCTCCAGAATTTCTACAAGAATTCCATCTCCCAATGGCTCCTCCCAAGTGTGTAAGTTGGCCTTTTGTGAATAACCCCAAGGGCCTCCCTTATAAAAGAATGGAAGGTCTATGTGAACACCCTCTTGTTGATCCATGGCCTTTCCAAGATAGAAGTGATGACAATCATGGGGAATTTCATCATTAATGAAGGTCTCCCTCCCCCATGCTATCATCCAAATAAAATGAATCACCTCCCAGGTTAGTAATTCATAGAAAAGCTCCTCCCAATTTCTCATGAGAGTCATGCCCCAAGTGCTCCAACCAAACATATGGTCCACATCATAAAGAAACAAGTGGTATACAATGGTGGTCATATAGTTTCCGATGCTCCCCTTAGAACATGTAATGCAGAAAATGTAGGGACTTTCTTCCTCCAAGGACAAATCCAACAAGTGTGCCTCTCCTCCAACCATGCCCCCAACAAAGATAAGAACATCTCCATCATGTGGGATCATAAGTAAGATCATGCTAGCTGCCATATGCAATAAGGGAGAAGGACAACGGTCCCTCATGTGCAACCAACGCATTTTTTCTCCTAACTGCCATAGAATATGATATGACAAGCGTTCTCCCCAACACTTGTTTGCTGCCCCATCCTTATTGCATGCTTGGAGAAGGTGTATGATGGTTGGTGTTAAGGAATCACACCATGAAGAGTACATCACCTCTCCAAGATCTCCCAAGGAATGGCTAGCATCACCATTGTTCATGGCCCAAAGTGGCTCATGAAGCCCATCAGAAAAAGTGGCCCCTCTTGGAGCCAAGACCTGCACATGAGTGTTAAGGAAATGAAAGTATATAATAAATACATCATGAGGATCAGCAATACAATGTTTATCATACACTTGTTTAAAATCAGCAAGGTAGCTCGTGGATGAGATACTTCTCACACTCAATGAATAAGGAGGTGATAATGATAACTCTTTCCAAAAGCTATGTTCCTCCTCAACCAACAAATGATTCATGCACTTACTCATATGAGAGTTCATCTCCTTTTTGAATTTTTCCCACATGAATCCATCTAATATAGTATGATATGTTCTAATAAAACTAGTGGGGTTTGAAAGCAAGACCTCATAGGTTGTGTTAAGTAGTTTATTCTTGAGTTTGGAATCTTTAGTTAAGTAGATCTTATCATGAAAATAAATGATCCCATCAACTACTTTATACTTCCCATACATTGCTTGCCCATCAGGAACCTTACATGTGAATAGGTCCTTGGAATATTCCATCAAGATTTGGGACTCCCAATAAGGGTCTAGGCTTCCCAACATTGATAGCACTGTAGAAGTCTGAAATGATGCATTTGCTATATGATGGCTCTCCTCCTTGACATGCTTGATGTCAAAGTCACATGTTGGAATATTCACAACTTTCTTTTGCTGCCTCTCTTATAGCTGATCTTGCTCAAGACAAGATTGAAGTTTAGGAGAGTCACCCTCCTTTTGAAAGGTTCTCTTTCTCCAAAACTTCCACAATTTTGCTCCTGCATACAAAAATGAAAAATATATTTTTGTTATGTTCAGAAATTTTCATTATATATTGGAGTATCCTTTGCTACTCCAAATCTATGGAGTAGCCTCTTGATACTATTCTCATATCAACACAGATTTCTGAATCTATCCTTTCCAATGCAAACATATGAATGGAAGATAGCAAGGTCAATTTCAGAAATTTTCTTAGCCTTCCATCAATGATTCTCAGCACTGTAGTGGCTCCTTCCAAGGTTCCCTCTCTAGACAAATATGTTGCTGCTGCATATAGTTGAGAGAACACTTTAGTTTTCCTCCAATCAGGAGGTCTTCCTGGTGAAATTCCTCCTTGCGAAGAGGCATCAAGGCATAGAGTAGGATGTGGATGTAGGTAGACAGATTTGCCCCTACCTTTATTGCATAGGTCCTCTTGCCTTCTTTGTTATTTCAAGCTTTGAAACAGAGAAGGATACATGCTATTTATCTTGTGATGCCCTTCCTCCTCTTTTCCTCCTTCTATCCTCATGATCTCATCATTTGACAATGGTGGTACATGTTGCTCATGTGTTATGCGAAGAGCTCTATGTGTAAGACCTTTTGGAACTCCTTGCAAGAGTGCAAGAGTTTATTTTCTTGGAGAAAGTTCTCCATCCTCCTCTTCATGAGGTGCTTGAGGTGCCATTGTCATGACTGCATTATTCTCTCCTACCTTCCCTTTCTCCTCTTCAATAGTTGAAGTTGCCTTATCTTCAACAAGAGACCTTAGATCTTGGTCTTCTTTTGAAGAAGGAATATTCATGTCTTCCTTTTGGGAAGAAAGCCCTTCATCCAAAGGAGATCTTGCCCTTGGAAAAGTATCAAAAAATCTCACCTCCTCTTTAGTGGTTTTCAGAAATGGATTTGGATTTATAGACCCTCCCAACTCATGCAAAAGATTTGTTTGATATGGTTTGATAGTTTCAATAGAAGATGTTTCACAAAAAATTCCATCAAACCTCTCTACTAATATTTTAATGAACCTTGAATAAGTAGATGTATTTGCATTCTTTAAGGAAAATGATTCAAAAAACCACCAAGCATAGGCCTTACCCTCAAAATGCAACGCTGCTACTTTGATGGCTTCAATTTCTGAAACTTGATGTTGTTGCACAAAGGTGTCCAGCTCCCTCACCCAAGCCCTAGCTGGACATAGAGGTGATCCATCAAAAGTAGATATAAAAATCTACCCTCACCCTGCTTATTTCTCCTTGTGCTCCTTTCCTCCTTCGTTTGGCAAAACCCTTGGAAGTTCAATTGATCTTTGAATTCCTTAGATTGAGCTTCATAATCCTGCAAATAATCACCAAGAGTAACTTTCTTTGGCACATCTCCTTTATTCCTCTTCATGAAGAAGTTGCTGATAGAACGTGGTAGATCTGATGATATGGCTGAGTCATCATATCCATAAGATGAGGATTTAGAATCTTCCTCTTGTATAGACCTTGCTGAGGGATTTTGACATTTCTCCCTCCTCATTTCTTTGATGCCCTTGCTTCTACCCCGCAGGTTTGGAAAGAGAAGTTTTGAGAACCTCTTTTCTCTAGAAAACAAGGGTTTTCTCTCATTTCTTCTGCAAATCTCCTCCTCCCCATGAGAATACTCCATAATTCTTGAAGCTCACAGGCTGAGCCAATATTGTTGCTCTGATACCACTGTAATATCGCAGAACCAAGATTTTCTACAACAATAAGAATACCTTAAGGTATTCCAAAGTTTGAGAGCATAAATTAATCAAATCATGTAGTGTACTTTAACACATATCTTCCATAGAACAATCACAACAACAAACTATGCCTTAATATAATGTCACCAAGTGGGGAAAAGCAACAGTTTTGGCCCCAAAAACATTATTTTCTGAATATTGAGTTATAATAGTGAAAAATAATAGTTGTGTCCATTATAATAGACAATATAGGACATGCATGAAAAATATTTTCAGAAACAAATGCCTTTAGCCTAGTTAAATAGGCCTCCCATGCTCAAAAAAACTTAAAATTGACAAAACCCCAAGACTGCGACACACCGGAGTTGCTGCATAAGAGATTGCGGAGTCTAATGGAGGTCAAAATCAGAAAATAGAGGAATAAATCAGATCTTCTTATTATATTACTAAATGAGTCATAAAAACAGAGATGTAATATCTTTTATACAGATCCAAGAAAACTCGGCAAGGGTTTCTTGACAGAGATGATATACATGAAAGAGTTGTTGTAGATCTGTGGCTAAATCATGCTGTATAGCTGAAGCACTATATAAAAATGGTTTAACATGCAAATAAATGGTTGTATATGGTTCCTATAGCTTTCCCAAAGAAGGTTGATCCTCCTCTTGGGAAACTAGCTCCTCAAAATAGGGTTTTGACCCCTCCCACTGCATACCTTAAGAAATAATGTAGTTTTCTGAAGGGACTGTGTTTTTTCTGAAGGTAAGTGCTTGGCCCAACACCAGGTAGTAGAAAATTCAGATCAGAAACCTCCTCTTAGATTTCTTAAACAAGATCTCCAAGAAAGAGTAGGGAATCCCCGCCCGGGAAAACCCTTGCACTAAGCAGTGCAGCAACTTAGCTAAACATCCAAGTATGCAAGAAGTCTAAGTAGACCACATAAAAATATAATCTCCAATATTTCCATATGCTTGCCATATTCTTCATTATATAATTGATGAGCTTCCTCACTAAGGGTCCCACCCACTATGAGGTTGCTTCCATGCAAAGGCTCCTCCACCATATTTACGCTATCCCCATGTGCCTTGCTCATATTTTTACAACACTGTTTGATTTAGTCAACCTTGACTGAATCTCCATGTCCTGCCCCTTTTCACATTCAAGGTGTCTTCATTCTAACTAGCCAGATTTATCCCTATTCACATTGAGCTGGCTTTATTTAGGATCCACTCTTTGAGAATAAATCATGTTGACTTGGTCAAACTTGGCCTTGTCCACATAGTTTAGATCTTGTTCACACATGTGGATGCTTGATCTGGTTATTTCATGATCCCTTTTCACATTATGAGGGATTTTTATTCATGCTTAAGCAATTTATGAGCCTCCTTTCCCATTTATTCATTCAACTGGATTTAAAAAGGAAAAATTAATATTCCTATTAGCTGAAGCTAAATTAGGAATATTACAGTCTAGAAGTGTTGAAAATAATGAATGCTAAAAAAAATTCTGTTTTTGGAGATTCAGAATTAGTCATAAAACAGATTGAAGGTGTTTATCAAACAAAGGACACAAGCATAAGAAAATATAGGAATTCGGTTTTGGACATGTTAGAAAACTTTGAAGCCTATTTATTCACAGTCAAAACTAGAGAACAAAACTCCATTACTAATTCTCTTGCTGTCTCTGCAAGACTTTTCATTATTCCTATGCAGTCCACTGAAAAGTATGAAGTTGAAGTCTGCCATAGGCCAGCCATTCCTGATAATATTACTCATTGGCAAGTTTTTGAGGATGATCAACAGGTGAAAATTTTTATTGAGTTGAAAGAAGAATTTGAAAATGTACAAGTAGATCAGTAGAACATGTTAGCTGAATCTAAAGGGTATTCTGAGGTTTTACAACTAAAGAATAATTCCATACCAAAAGGACTAATACCTCTAGAATTTTTTTTTGATCAGAATGATGTTTTTAAATCCCCTAAGATGCAAGTTGATGATGAAGAAGTTAAGAGTTGTAACCTTGGTACTATAGCTATGCCCAAAATGATCAAACTTTCAAACTTTCTT
Organism: Pinus albicaulis; assembly: GCA_034641835.2. Classification (NCBI taxonomy): domain Eukaryota; kingdom Viridiplantae; phylum Streptophyta; class Pinopsida; order Pinales; family Pinaceae; genus Pinus; species Pinus albicaulis. The sequence goes on from CM076578.1 coordinate 1,990,157,020, forward strand.
TCAACTGATATGAAGCTCAAATATGTTGAAATAATGAAAAGATTCATAGATGTCTTTTCTAGGAACTATGCTGATTTGAAAGAATATGATCCCTCCATTATTCAGCATACTATTCCCATAAAGGAAAATGAAAGACCTTTCAAGAAGAAGTTAAGGAGGATCAACCCACTTCTCATGCCTTTGATTGAGAAGGAGGTTAAAAAACTCTTTGAGGCCAAAATCATAGTCCCAATCAGATCTTCAAATTGGCTTGCAAATTTGGTTCCAGTTAGGAAGAAAAGTGGGGAAATCAGAATATGCATTGATTTCAGAAATCTAAAAAAATCCCCCTTGAAGGATAATTATCCCCTCCCAAAGATGGATCAAATTTTGCAAAATATTGTCGATTCTCATAGAATGTCTATGCTTGATGGTTTTTCAGGTTATATTAGATCCTTGTGCATCTTGATGATCAGGAAAAAACAACCTTTACTACACAATGGCGTACTTTTATGTACGCCAAAATTCCATTTGGTCTTATGAATGCAGGAAATAGTTTTCAGAGGGCAAGGACATTGCATTTTCTGAAGAAAAGGACAAGATGGTGGTTGTGTATCTTAACGACATAATAGTCTTTTCAAGGAAGGAAGAAGATCACTTGAAACACTTGGAAAGAATTCTACTGAAATGTAGAAGGTTTGGCATCTCTCTAAATCCCACCAAAAGTATTTTTGCTTTAACTTCAGGTAAATTACTTGGGCATATCATTTCTAAAGATGGGATTAAGATTGATCCAAGTAGGGTCAATGCAATTCAGAAGGTGGATTTTCCAAGAAGTAGGAAGGAGATTCAATCTTTCCTTGGAAAAGTTAATTTTGTAATCCGTTTTATTCCTAATTTTTCTGAGATTGTGAAGGAAACAACAAGGATGCTGAAGAAGGGAGTCGATATTAAGAGGAAAGCAGAGGTAAGAAACTCATTTGAAGAGATCAAAAGAGCACTCACACAGGCACCAGTATTGATCAGTCCTGATTTTTCCAAGGAATTTTTGGTTTTTACCTTTGCATCAGAGAATACTATCGTCGGAGTTCTGCTACAAAAAGGACAGCAAGGTATTGAGCAGTTGGTTTCATTCTTTAGTAGGACAATAGCCAATGTTGAATTGAAGTATAATATCTTAGAAAAGCAAGCCTATGCTTTGGTGAAGGTTTTCAAAGATTTCAGAATTTATATTCTGCATTCTCATATTGTGGCATTTTCTCCTAAAACTGTTGTGAAAGAAATTCTCACTCAAGCTGACCCTGATGGTAAGAGGGGGAAATGGATTTCCAAGTTGCTAGAATATGATATTGAGATTAAACCGACAAAATTGGTCAAAGGGAAAGGCTTGGCGAAGCTGATGGCATAGTCAAACTTTGATTGTCTTGATATAAATTGGATTGCAGAAATATCAGAAATTTCAGATGATGAGGAGGAACTAGTTCCTATTGAAGAAAAATATATCACCTTAGATTGGTACAAGGAAGTTTCTTTTTTCCTACAGCACCATAAAGCACCTGCTGATTTAACAAAGTCCAAAGCAAGGTTTGTTAAGTTGAAATCTTTGAGATACTTTATATTTAACAGAAATCTGTTTTGGAAGGATACTGGTGGAATTTTGCTAAATTTCTTGCTGGAGGAAGAGGTTGATAAAGTCATTGAAGAGTTTCACAAATGGGATTGCGGAGGTCATCATTATTGGAAGGCGAAAGTGAACAAAATTCTGAGAGCAATATTTTACTGGCCAACAATGTTTAAGGATGTATACAAGAGGGTTGATGCCTGCCATAAATGCCAAATTTTTTAGGGTAAGAAGAAACTTGTACCCTTACCTTTGATGACTATTTTTGTAGAAGTGCCATTCCAGCCGTGGGGAATAGATTTTATCGGGGAGATTCATCCATCATCTTTAGGTCAGCATTGTTGGATTCTTACAACGACTGATTACTTCACCAAATTGATTGAAGCAACCCCAACTAGGCAAGCAAATGATTATGTGATTATCTCTTTCTTAGAAAATAATATCTTGTTTAGATTTGGTTTCCCCATGAAGATTATAACTAATTATGCACAAGCATTCCAGTCTAGGAAACTGATCAAAAAGTACTTCATTAAAAAACCCATAAGCAAAATGCTCAAAAAGAGCTTCAAAGGCCATTTAGGGGGTTTGGGGATGCCCGGAAAGGGCAAGGGCATTCGTTTTATTTGGGGGGGAGGTTTTTGGGGAAGGATTTAGAAGTGGATGGGCTGTGAGGGCAAGGGAAAGGGCTTTGGAGGGTTACTCTGGGGCATTCTACTGCATACTATCTGCAAGGAAATGGCCTTGCTGAATCTTCTAACAAGAGCATTGTAAGGATTATTAAAAAGGTGTTGCAGGAGAATAATAAAGCTTGGAATTTGAAGCTGAAGTATGCCTTATGAGCTGACAGGATATGCACAAAGGGGTTAATCAGAAATTCACCATATGAATTGGTATATGGAACTGAGGCTGTTTTTCCTACATCACTAGGAGTACCTGTTAAGAAGCTGAATCAAGGGCTAGAAGAGGAACGAAATACAATCCAGAGAAGAATTAATCAGCTGATAGCTCTGCAAGAGAAAAGGAATGAGGTTTATGATAGCAATCAGTAATCTCAAAACATAATCAAGAGGACATTTGATAAGAAGATCAAGGAAGAAATTTTTCAAATTCAAGATGAAGTGTTGAAATGGGAGGCCAAAATTGAAGAGAAAGGAAAACATGGTAAGTTTGAGAAATTATGGAAAGGTCTTTTTAAAATCGATGCTTTCCATGGAAAAAATACTTACATTCTACAGAAGATAGATGGAAAACCATATGCTAGAGGACATGTCAATGGCAGGTTTTTGAAGCATTATTCTTCCTGAAATCTGATGGATTTTTCATGTCATTGTATAGATTTCATTTTATAAGTTTTTCTGCTAATAATGATAAGCAAGATCAACAAGCTTGAGCTCGAAACGAAAGCCATTAGAGCTTGAGGAGTAAGCTTGGAAATTTCAAGGTTTTTACTGTTTTGATCAAGAAAATGGATAGTAGCACTGGAACTACTAGTTCTTAGTATACCACATGGGCACACTATCCCAAGTGGAGCCACTGTTATCACCAAAAAAAATAAAAAATTCAAAAAATGATATGTAAATTCTGTTTTGATCATGATCTAATAGTTTTGAAAGTAATTTTAGTATGGTTAAGGGTATGTCATAGTTTTAGAGGTTTAGTGTTCATCATTAGAATTCAAATAAGGTCTTTGTAGGTTCATTTCATAGTTAAAATTTTCACATTTTTTGTTTAAGGGTAATTTATGTAAGTTTTGGGTCAATTTTCTGCAATAAGCCACAAATACATAGTTTCATAGCACTGTTAGTTCAAAAAGTCAGTTTTGTGCTACGAAAGCGCTGCTACTTTCATAGCACAAATTGCAAAATTTACACTGTGAGCACTATGAAAGCGCGGTTTCGTAGCTATCATGTCAAATAAGCCAGGATTTGTCAGTTTTAGTTGGGGAATGACATGATAGGAGTATGGTGAGTTAGTTAGTTAACTGATTTTTTGTACCCACTTGTCCAACAGTCATCATATTCATGATAAGGTATCAATTAATCATCATTTGGTCATGAAGTGACATCCCTAATTCGAATTTGTTGCCTAATTGAGTCATTCTTGTTTCATTCACCTTCACATATGTTATCCAAGCTCTGAAACAGTGAAGACAAGTTTATGGTTGTTCTATCCAAAGACAACCCTCATCAAATCAAGCGAGGTTGATTCATCAAGTCAAGTGAGACTGCTTTTATCAAATCAAGAGAAGCTCCTTTTCAGTTTTTTTTAGAAACCAACAGGTTTTCGACAGGAAATATGGAAGAGGAAAAGAAGATCCACAGAGGGGGACATTATTTAAGATATGAACTTGAGAATGCAAATGTTTTTATGGAGGATCAAATTGTAATGGAGGGTTTTAGCAAGGTTGGATGTCTCAAATTTTGTAAAAAGCTACAGGGTTTCCACACTCAAGTGTCCAAAGAGTTTGCTCTACATTTCAGTGGAACCACTACCAAAGTTGGAATGATAAACATGCCAGTGACACCTGAGATCATAGCTGTTGTGACAGAGATAGACAATCTTGGTTTAAACATTTTAGGTTTGACATGGAGCCATGCAAAGAGTTTATGAAACCTAAATTTGTAGATATGGATTTGAGCAATGCAATACCCAGGAGTTGTATCAAGGATAGCTATGCAAAGCTTCTATTCAAAATACAAAGATATTTCACATGTGAAGGCAGGTACCATAAAGTCTACACTTATCATTTTAAACTGCTATTTCATTTCACAGGAATGATATCATTAGATTTACCATTTTATTTACATAGAAGCCTTTCCAAAATGGCTGACAAAGTCCAAGCTAAATCTGATGGCTATGAAAAATCTCTGTTTCATCATGGATTGATTAATTTACTGGTTTTGAGTGAGCTATAGAAAATAAATAGAGATTTGTCTTCCTTTTTATTTATAAGTGGATTTGAAATGGAAGCCCTAGCCCTAGCTAGAAACCCTAAGATCAAGGGAAATTCTTCACCAGCAGTAGTAGAATCCAGTTAGTCAGTGGTTACCAAAGCTAAGAGGTTTGTAAAGTTGAAACCAAGGAAACAAGTTGAAGATAGAATTGAGAAATCATCAGTGCTTGTTACAAAAACCCCATCACCTGCAAAACATAAAGTAGAAAAGGTCAAAGATACAAGACAAAAACAGGTGGCTAGTAAGCAGGAGAGTCAGAGAAAGAAAAGAAGTCATGTATCAGCATCAAAGGGAAAAGCAGATGTTTCAATGGCAGAGGACAGTCCAATGATGAAAGGAAACTTGGATGATATACTACATGAAATAGACATAGAATAATTGCCCATTGTGTAGGCAGATTTCATTGAAGTGAATGAACCTAAACAGATAAAAATCAAATCAACAAAGAAATTGGATTTTGAAGGTGAGAATGCAGCTTTTTTTTTTCAAGCTAGAAAGCCTCTAACCAGAGTCCATGAAAAGAAACTCCAAGAAAGAAGTAAAGATACCCAAGTAACTATTGAAGCAACCAAAGCCCCTAAAAAGGTGATTGATCTCTCATCTCCCATAGTAGAGCATGTAGTCAACAAGGTAGAGAAGGGAAAAGAACACATGTCAGAGTGTCAACTGCTGGAAGAAAGGTTGAAGCTAGAAAATCAAGAAATGGAAATGATGAGAAAGAGGGCAAGACAACAGAGCATTTAAAACACAGAATTCGAGAGGTTGAAGGCTGTTTGGGAAGGTCAAACAGTTGCTAGGTCAGAGATCCCAAGAAGTGCCCAACAATTATTTACATGGACAGTTCCAGCTATTAAAGAAGCAAGGTTTGTTAGAGTGATCAACAATCATTTGAGAAAAATTAACAAGAAGCTAAGAAGCCAAGTGAAGGATTTGCAGCTACAGTTAAAACAATATCAAGATGAACTAAAGAGCATAGACACAAAATGACAAATTCAAAACAAACTCTAAATGGAAAATGAGGATCAAATTTTGTGAAGATTATGTTTTTAGTTCAAATTTCTGATGATTTTGATGAAGCCAATGATTTTTTGGAGCTATGGCACCTTTTTGTTTTAAAATTTTGTGAAAGTCTGGTTAAAACTGCTTGCATGGCAATTTCGTAGCGGTTGTAGTACAAAAAGGGTGAACAACACTACAAAACTGTTGTAGCAGCTTTTTCACCCTTTTTCTTATCAAATTTTGGAGGTAAGACCAGGTATTTTGATTTTAAATTCCTAAGGAAGATATATAAAATTAATATCAAAGAAAATTTGAAGGAAAGGAAGTTAAATTTTGAAGGAAAATGATAAAAAAGACCGCGCTACGAAACTGTGCTGCTTTCGTAGCGCAGGTCTATTTTCATGGTTTTGAGAAGTTCAAGGTGGTTTCGCACAGCTGGCATGAAGGGATGACTTGGGATATAGGTCAATAATGTTCCCAACATAAATTAGCATCAAATTTATCAGTTGGAAGTGGTCAGAATATTTCAAGTAACTAAAGGGATCCTAAGCCTAAAAGCAGGGAAGTAGTTTCCTAGATTACAGGAAATTAACATCATCAACAATATGGTTATAACAAGTTGAAACTCATCATCAGAATTCAACTGAGTGGAATGATAAGTGGAAAATTATGTATTTAAGTTTAGATAAGGTTGTTTTGAGTAGAACCAAAAGAGTTCTAATTCTTTTTGTAATAGGACTCTATGTTAGATTTACAACTGTGTTTGTAATAAATATCATGTTTTATAGTTATAATAGGTGTCAAAGCATGGGAATTCGATGTATCTAGTTATGGAAAAGCTTATCTCATGATGTAAAGGATCTATAAAAGATCAAGGAGTTGAAATAGAAAAGGGTTGGACATTTGTTAGCAAAAAGACTTTGTTTTATGTAAGTGACTATTTTCAGCCTAATAGAGAATTTCTACTTTGACAACTCAAGATTCATAAGAAGTTTCTTGTATGTTCTTGTTCTAATGGCACTCTTCCAATATTCTATTGCAGTGGTGTTTTCTTATGTTACTCAAAATTCATCAATGATGCTCTGACTTCCTTCATAAAAAAGCTGATTGTGTGTTTCACTGTTCTACATGTTTTTTCCCTCGACTAGAAACTCCGATATGCCGTGACTTCCATGCTAGGTAGATTATCTTGATTTTTGCTGAAGCTTTCATGACTCCACAAGCCCAATGAACACTTGCCAATGTGATTTACAACCAACTTACATAATTTAGCTATTTTTTTCTCATATAGAGTTAGCCATCTACATATTTATAAAAAATCATAAACCTTTGAGAGAGCCCTCTCAGCTTGAGGAGGCTAAGCCTTAGCCAAAAGATTGGTCTAAAACAGTTACATGAGATTAACTTGATTGGCAGCCTACCAGGTCTGATTTTGTGATAACACAATGAATCAGGTTCCCAAACACGAAATTCATGTTGGATGTTATCCTTTAAAGTCCCAATGAAGACATCAATCATGTGCTCCTCTGGAATATCAGTTACCCTTATATTAAATTTTCGGAAGTCCTCAATGTGCTCCACCATTGAACCCTTTTGTTTGAGATTTATCAATTGGCTAAAGAAGGTCTTGCTCTTTGTATCCTCCTAATGTGCTATCATTTACACCGTAAAAATTGACCAAGTGACACTTTTTTTACGGGAGAAAAGCTATCGATACCATACAAATGTATTTTGTTCTAAACGTAAAGTTGCAATGTGTACCTTTTGTGTGTTTTGCACATTATTGAGATCAAAATATTGTCTGTAGTAACCATGTTACGGGATCCTTTCCATCAAACTGCCTCATTTCCATCTTTGGAATATGGTGGTTCTTCCATCCAACATTAGAGTTTATGAAATCACAATTAACATTTATTTTGTTCTCATCATGAGTTTCCTCTACTATCTTTTTGCCATTAGGAAACATTTCTTGTATCAACTTTGTCAAACCTTCCATGTCTTCTTTTAGATAATTCTTCATGTTTTCCATGTTGTATTTCATTTTTTATTCCATGTCATCCATCTTAGCTTCCATGCCTTTCTTCCATGCCGCTTCATTCCTAGCTTCCATGCCTTTCTTCATATCATCCATATTATTTTTCAAACCATCCATCTTCACTTCCATGCATTTCTTCAAAACTTCCATTTCATTTTTGTCAGTTTTCATGAGAGCAAAATTTGGTGCACTTGCTCTTGTAATTTTGATAGATCATGTTCTAATTCTTCATCTTCATGAGTCATAGTAGAGTACTCAGAGGGCTTAATGGTGTCAATTCTTTAGGGGGGCGTTTAGAACCCAATACTAATATCTATTCTCAATATGCCTTTGGAATCACTTAAAACTAATTTTTCAAACAGGGCTTATGCAATTTGAAAAACAATACACACGTTTTTCTTGATTTTTAGGAGCTCGATATTGAAACTGAATTATCTATGTGATTTTGGATCTTCAATATCTCAAATTTGGTCGTGAAGTAGCCCTATGAATCTTCTTTCGAATTCCATAGGTCTGACGTGATTTGGATTCTTGGAGACAAAGTTATGCCCAATCTCCTACAATGACCTAATTATGGACTGGTTCAGTAGATTGACCTTGTATGGTGTGCCATGTGTCACTGTTTCCTCCTTCAGCTCTGAAATTGATACAGAGGAAAAAAAATCTCATGTACTTGCGACCACTTATTATAGAATTCCAATCCAATGCTCAGAGAGAGAGTTATGAAAATTTTCCCACAGTCGTCTCTTTGAGATGAAATCAGAATTTCGTAACCCTAACTTCCACATATCATATCTCTGAAAATATTGTGAACCAAGATCTGAAATTTTTATAGGAAGTTCCTCTAGATTTTGGCTTCGCTCTGTAAACATTTTAGTGTTCTAAACTAGTAAGAAAAAAGTTATAGCGAAAATTCCACGATGATTTGTTAAGGTGAAATTCAGGATTCTGAAAACACACTAACTTCCACAGATCGTATCTCCGAAAATGTTGCGACTAGATCCGAAATTCCAGGTCAAGACGTTCCTTAGAGCTTGGCTTCACTCGTAGAAATTTAAGCTTCAAACTTCCCTAGAAAAAAGTTATGTGAAAATTCCACAATGACCCGTCCGGGAGCAAGAAACCCTATAATCCAAAGCTATAATACCAAATGTTATGTAACCAGCTCCAAAAAGAGAAGAAAAGAGATATAAACGCCTTAGAAATGAGCCACTTCGAGGGGGCAACCTCCAATACATTACATAAATGAACAATTCTTGGATGATACAAATGAACAAAACATCCTTCTATATATAGGAGTCCATGGGGCCATAATGTAATCCTAGTGGGCCACAATGTAATCCTAGCCGACCTAACAATAATAATTTAAGGGCACAATAATAACAAAATGGGGGTTACAAGGGTACAATAATAACAATAAGGGGGTTACACTAACAATAATAAGGGACTATACCAGTAATATGGGGACCTAACAACAATGATATAATTTTAAATGAGAAGTCAAGAAATGTGCACCTGAAGCCCTTATAGACTGGTGTAGACTAACATATATGAAAAATATCTTGGAGAACCCACTCCTAAATGAAGATCTTTCTCCAAGCCAACTAGATCTACATTCTTGCACATAAGCACCGATATACAAAGGTAATATTGTCGTCTGTATAAGGAATATTAACACATAAAAGATAACTACATCAACCACATTAACATAAACACAACAAATATATGGGATGGGAATCATCAACTTGTATGAATCAATCAAAATAATACGAAAGTGTATCTTCAAGCAAGTGAGCCCTCCTCTCCAACTTACACTCCTAGTCTCCTCCAAAATATGGTATTTAAGCACTCAAGAAGTGTGGAAAATCTCTCTCATAATTTTCGACGAACTAAATATAACCATTTTCTTCTCAACATGATCAGATTATATAAGATCTTTACATTCACCAGGAGGATGTATCTGGATACCTAGAAGCTAGAGAATCTAGGAAACTTCTACAATAATTCACCCCTAGCCAACCCAAGGACAAGTAGGTCGAGGTGATCTCCTTGGGAATGAAAAATTATAAAAGTATCAATAAGGACACATATTGTGAAAGGGAAACCCGTGTCTAAGGACTGAGTTTATACAATGGAAACTATAGTCTAGACACAAGTTATCAGTGCAAAACTAGCTTTTTAGTTGTAGAAGAGGAAAAATCAAGAGGAAAAGGCATGCATCTTGGCCAATAATTCAAATGTCTCTCCTATTAACTAAATGATGGTAAAATAGGATATAAGAGTGAACCTCTCTAATTAGTTTTCATTGCTCACATTTAGGAACAAATAACTTGTCCAACCTATAAAGTAACCAATTTTGGAGATGATAGCCAAATGTGTTATCACCATAATCCACATGAAAATGGCCCTATAATTTTTTATACACTTCCTTGAAATCCTCATCCGCTTTACATGCCTCTTTATTTAATGCATCAATTTCATCCTTTTCCATCTCCTTATTTTTTGGCATGTTGACTAGGGCTACCTCTGCCTTGTTAATCAGATGACTCATCCTCCTTTTTCATGTCCTTAGACAACCTTTAATTTCATGTGTCCATTAGTTCCTTCAGTGAGCAAGGAACCAATACGTAGGTTCATTTTATCCTTTAATGCAATAGGGCAAACATGTGGCTCATTAATGGATATTTAAAGTTTGTATGTTCCTCAAGTAGGCTTCCCCACAACTTCACCTCCATAGGCTCATGAATATGTGTAAACTCTCAGTCTAGTCAATATTTTAAATTTCATATTGGTTTACATCAATTTACACATTAGTGTACAATCAATATTTACAAGAGGGTAAAAAAAGGGATATTACATCCTATTGGCTTTAAGAATTTTTTTGCATGTATTATATGTACATGGTTAAAACCTACAATAAGAAACTAGCTTGAAAAAAAATCTCTATTAATCTCAAATTAAAATTGAGCCTAAATTCCAACCAAGGTTATTGAGAATGAACTAGTGGTCCAATCTTATGTATGTCAAAATCTATGTTGTAGGTATCATGGACCTTATTAACAATATGGAAAAACTTTATCATGCTCCTGAAGACACCCTTTCAAAAATTTTACATTCATTTGGGTCATAAAAGATTGAGTATGAATCACGTATCATCACCTAAAATTGACCTGTGATTATATTAGAAGAAAAATGCTCATAACTTGAGGAATATTATTCTCTTAATCCAAAAATGTTAATAGGACCACCTATTGGAGCACCAGGGATTCCATGATATGCACTAACAACTTATCCTAGACATGTGTTCATATTTCAACATGTCACTTCTACCTCTCACCCTAAAACTAAAACTTTTGCTACAATTTCTCCAATACAAGCTTGGTAGATTTTCCTCCTAACATTAAGATGTATATACTCCTCCTAATACTTCATACCTAAACTGTTAGTGTGCTTATTAAACTTTAACTACTATACATGGATAGAAACAAATATAACTCTTATATACCTAACCTTATTTAGAAATCCATAGCACTATAACACCTCTTAATTGTACTAGCCATGAAACCAAATGATTATTTCTATTCATGACATGGTTTTCCTCAAAAAATCTCGTTGTTATCCACCTTCAATATCGTTGAAATTAGGACAATGTAATGACTTACAAAACTACAACTTTATACTATTTAAATCACATTCTTTAATATATAAATTGATTCTAACACCTTCAAAAACTGAAAAAACTTTAATTATACAATCCCCACTATTAAAATATAAAATTCCAAATTTTCAAACAAGTTTAAAAAACCATACCCAAAAGTAAAAAACTTATAGCATCTTCCCTTTTTAGCTTTTTAATGTAAACGAATCAATATATATATTTTTAAATTTATTAATCTTACACATTTTTAAAATTACACCCAAATCAAAACATAATCGACCAATCAAACATGATATGATTACATCAATTGAGACATTGGTCCCATAGAACTTGCACATGATGTCTTTCCTAAAGAAAAGACGAAATCCCACCCAAAATTCATGTGCCAATTCTGGCCACATCTTGGGTGAGATCATCCGTGAGAAACCCAACATCCAACATGAAGCTTGGAGCACAAGTAAAATTAACATTGACTCACGGGCTTCAGAGATATAATCAGCCTCATCCGTGTATTTTTTTAATTGAAAACAGAGAAAATAACCCTAGCATTCCTTGATCTTCGAAACCAGGGCTGTGATTGTGGATATGTTAGCCAAACATGGGAGGGAACTTAGCCTTTTAATTTCCCACAGCTCCACGCACATATGAGGGAACTCGGCCTTTGAATTTCCCACAGCTCCACACACAATCTAGGAAGGTATGTTGGAAATAATCCCAACCACCGCCATGAATAAAGAGTGGTAGCAGCCCACACCTCAATTGAATTCTTGTGAAGGGAAGGGCAAGCCCAAGAGTTTCAAATCCAAAGGCGCTTTCATGCAATCCACGCAAAATCCAAAATAGAGTACCTGAAGCCTTTCTCTGCATTATTTCTTACCCACCGCTTGACTTGCCTATTTTCCTGCACTTCGCAGCCTGCGCACTTTTTGTTTACCAGTTAACGCCTTCACCGAAATTTATTTCCTTGCCGATGCGATATCAACGAGACCCACCATACACCTTACCGCATTTGCAAACCTACCACAAACCTTTTCATTTCCTTTATTTCTTACCTTTCCGCACTTCGTACTCCCCATTGTTTAACCACCCACAATTCGTAGCCCACAAGATTTACCGTTTAACTCTTAAAGCCCTTCACCGAATGTTATATTTCTGTTGATGCGATCTGACGGGACCCACCAACCATTTCCGTATTGCAATCTGCCACAAACCTTTGTATTTCTGCTTTGTGCCTTACCTTTCATATTTCGTATTTATCTTTTTAGTGCACCCACAGCCCGCACTTTGCAAATTTTATGACTTACCTTTTAAGCCGCCCACAAGTTGTTTTATTTTATTTGCGATGCGATGGCAAACGACACGTGGCAAGCTCAGGAGGATAGCGCACAAAAGTGCTCGTAAGCTCAGGAGGGTAGCACCTGCAAACTAAACAATTTAATTTGCGATGTGATATGTGCCATCGCAGATCGCAAATATCGCAAATTCTTATGTTTTCCCGTATCGCGCGAATCTTAAAAGTTAAGATCGCTAGTATTCGATTTGCAATGGAGGCATGGAGCGATGTGTTTTCAAAGCCAAAAACCATAATATTTCAAGTCCACTGTTATGTGTTTTTGTACGTTGTTTCGTGTAGAAACAATAGAATAGAGAAGGAGGATGACTTGTTATTATACGTCCATTCCTGCATTGAATTTCATTGAATTTTAGGCCCCAGACATTTTGCATAAACAAATGTAATTTCATATGTTTTTTTTTTTAAGTGTGTAGAGAAGAATGAAAGAGAAGAGTTGAATAAATTTAAAATTCCTCTCCTGTATTGCTTTCGTTGTTTGTCTGTGTGTATTATTTTTATTTTCCACATTTCATTCTCTGTGTTGGCGGGGGAAACACATCCCTCTATTTTTTATTTACAATTTCCAACATGATATTAGAGCAATTCTAGGCTCTCAATGAAAGAACGAGGAACTCTTTACTGAAGAAGCTAAAAGATTGTTTTGAGAAGTCGTTTCTCCAGCAGTGAGAGGGTTTTTTTACACAGTCAAGATGGCAGCAACAAGCACAAGCCTGAATAATACCCAACTACCACAGTTCAATGGGAGGAATTATGATTATTGGGCTATTAAAATGAAGTCCCTGTTCTCCTCACAAAATATTTGGGAGCTGGTGGAAAATGGTTTCCAAGAACCAGCAGATGCAGCAACATATAATGCTTTGACACAAGCACAAAGAGATTTGTTGAGAGAAAATAAGAAGAAGGACTCCAAAGCCCTCTTCTATATTTTCCAAGAAGTACATGAGAGTATTTTCCCAAGGATTGCAACAACAACAAAGTATAAGGAGGCATTGGATACCCTCTAGACAGCCTATCAAGGCATGGCAAAGGTGAAGACAACAAAACTTCAAAAGCTGAGAAGATATTTTGAAACTCTTTGTATGAAAGAGTCTAATAACATAGACTCATTCTTTACACATGTGATTGGGTTGGTTACCCAAATCAGGTCTCATGGAGAGACACTTGAATAAAGGATAATATTTGAGAAATTCTTAAAAATTCTACCATCAAGGTTTGATGCCATAGTAGTGGCCATAGAAGAGATAAATTATCTCTCATAGTTTTCAGTGGATGAGCTTCATGCATCACTGATGTATCATGAGCACAGACTGAACATAGCAACAAAATCCTCATTGGAGCATGAATTTAAGACACAAATGTCTTTTTGTCAAGGTAGAGGTCATGGAAGATCAAACTACCGAGGAAGAGGAAGAAGCCCACACAGAGGTGGAAGAAGAAACCCTGCAAGCACAAGTGGAAGGGGTAGCAATCAGAATCCAAGCCAAGGCTTAAGCCAGAATCAAGCACAAGGACAGAGATATGATAAATCTCAAGTCCAATGTCATTATTGCAAAAAGTATGGTCATTATGAAAATGAATGTAGAAAGAAGAAAAATGACATGGGTAGTAAACCTAGTGTAAATTTTACAAAAGAAAATCAGAACCATGGGAACGTGCTTTTAACTTGTAATGTAGCACAAGGAAAACAAGAATATGTATGGTTCTTAGATTCAGGGTGTAGTAACCATATGACTAGAAACATAGCAATGTTTTCCAATCTAGATGAAAGTGTAAAATATGAAGTGACAACGAGGACTGATAGCAAAGTCTCTGTCATGGGGAAATGAAGAGTAAACATACTGACAAAGAATGGAGAGAAGAAATTTGTGCCAGATGTCTATTATGTACCTGGCTTGAAATGTAACCTTCTAAGCATTAGACAACTCGTGCAAAATGGCTACAATATGTTTTTTAAAAATGATGTGTGCATAATCATGGATATACCTCCAAGTAGATAGCTCATTGCAAAAGTGCATATGACAAGCAATAGGATGTTTCCTCTCAAGATTAGGTCAAACTTGAAGGAAGGAGGTGTTGTGGCAGTTGTCACACAAGAAGTCTTTCAAGAATAAGTGAAAGATGAGAACTGGTTATGGCATTTGAGATTTGGACATCTCAAATTCAGAGGTTTGAATTTGTTGTGTAGAAAAGGAATGGTAAAGGGATTACCACTCATAGAGAAACTAGACAGCCTATGTGAAGAGTGCATCTTGGGGAAACAATACAGGGAATCATTTCCAACACGAAAGAGTATAAGGGCAAAGGCACCATTGAAGATTGTCCACTCAGATTTAAGTGGGCCAATGCAAACACCATCATTAGCTGGCAGTCATTATATGTTGACATTTATAGATGATTACATAAGGAAGGCATGGGTCTATTTTCTAAAACATAAAAGTGAAGTGTTTGAACAGTTCTACCACTACAAAGCCCTTATTGAGAGGCAAATTGGACATTACATAAAAGTGTTGAGAACTGACAAAGGTGGAGAATATATCTCCAAAGAACTCCTACGTTTCTCTAGGGAGCATGGAATACAGAATCAATTTACCATAAGGTATACACCTCAGCAAAATGGTGTAGTATAAAGAAATAATAGGACGATCATGGACATGGTAAGAATTATGTTGAAGTCAAAGCATTTTCCAAATAAGTATTGGACAGAAGTTGTCAATTGTGCAACTTATATCTTAAATAGATGTCCAACCACAAATTTTATGAACAGAGTTCCAGAAGAAGCATGGAGTGGAACAAAGAAATTTGTCACTCACATGAGGGTGTTTGGATGTGTGGCATACGCACATGTCCTGGATTAGTTAAGGAATAAGTTGGACAGCAAGGGGAGAAATGTATATTTCTTGGATACAATGATGAATCCAAGGCTTACAAGCTCTATAATCCATCAATCAAGAAAGTAATAATCAATAGAGATGTTCAGTTCATAGAAGAAGAATCTTGGGATGGAAGTTTAGAGAAAACAGTAAATGTGAAGACATGTATTTCACATGAAGACAAAGAGGAATTGATTGTAGAAAGTAATTCCTTAATGGTGGATCCTCCTCCACCTACTCAAGCTCAATAGAGCACACCGCAAACAAGAAATATAACAACATTGATAAATCAAGGAAGTGCTTCTCCAAGCCCACCACAGGGATCAACAACTCCCTCGAGTTCAAGTGCAACTCCAAGCACATCTTCAACAAATACAAGAAGAACAAGATTCAGAAATTTAAGTGAAATTTATGAGCAAGAAGAAGATGATAATAATGTTGGTCTGAATTCTTTATTTTCTTTATTTTGTCATGTTGATGACCCAATCCATTTTTAAGATGCAGTAAAATAAGAGAAGTGGATTGAAGCAATGAATGAAGAGATAGGAGCAATAGAAAAAAATGACACATGGGAGTTAGTGGAACTCCCACAAGGAAAAGAAGTTATTGGAGTGAAATGGGTCTATAAGACCAAAAGCAACATTGAAGGAAAGATATAAAGGCACAAAGCAAGGCTAGTTGTCAAAGGCTACAAGCAGCAGCAAGGAAGAGACTATGAGGAAACCTTTGCACCAATTGCCAGGATGGAGATGGTGCAGACAGCGTTGTCTATAGCAACACAACAAAAATGGAAAGTTTATCAAATGGATGTGAAGTCAACATTCTTGAATGAAGTGTTGAAAGAGGAGGTGTATGTTGAAAAACCTCCTGGCTATGAAATAGAAGGACAAGAACATAAGGTGTGTAAGTTGAAGAAAGCTCTTTATGGGCTGAAGCAAGTACGACGAGCATGGTACAACAGGATTGATGATTACCTGATAGACAATGGGTTCGACAAGTGTGATGGTGAACCCACACTATACATCAAAGAAAATTATGGTAAAATTCTTATTGTTGTTTTGCATGTAGATGATTTAATTTTTACATGCAATGATGTTTCTCTCATTGTTGATTTCAAAGCAGTCATGAAAAGTGAGTTTGAAATGATTGACTTGGGTTTGTTGAGATATTTTTTGGGGATAGAAACAAACAGAAAAGGTAATTTTTGTTTCCTAAGAAAAGTATGTTATATAAGTTTTAAAAAGGTTCAATATGTAGAACAACAAGCCATCATCAACTCCAACTGTCATGGGGTTGAAGTTGAGCAAGGAAGATTGCAACAAGAATATCAATCTGACATTGTACAAGAGAATGGTTGGCAATAGAATGTATTTTACTGCAACTAGGCCTGGTATTATGTATGTAGTAAGCTTGATATCTAGATTCATGGAGACACCCAAGGAGACACATTGGAAAGCAGCTAAGAGAATGTTAAGGTATGTAAATGGAACAAAGGAGTATGGTGTTCTATACTCTGAAACTAAGAATTTTAAGATGATTGGTTACACTGACAGTGATTGGGCTGGAATTGTAGATGACAAAAAGAGCACTTTAGGGTATGTTTTTCATTTGGGTTTCGAGAGCCATTTCACGGGCTTCCAAGAAGAAGCCAATAGTTTCATTATCAACAACAGAAGCTGAATATGTAGCAGCAATAGCAGCAACATGCCAAGTAGTTTGGATGAGAAGGATGTTGAGGGGTTTATGTCATGAACAAGACAAAGGAACCACAATTTTCTGTGATAACAACTCAACAATTGCATTGTCAAAGAATTCTATTTTCCACAAGAGAACAAAGCATATTGATGCCAAATATCATTTCATAAGGGAGTTAGTTAGCAATGGTCAGATTGTTTTGCAGCATTGCAGGTCAGAGGAAGAGTTTGTTGATATCCTCACAAAGCCATTGGGACAGAAAAATTTTCTTTATCTCAGACAGTATCTGGGAATGATTGATGGCAGCAGTTGTGATTAAGGGGGAGTTTTGGAAATACTCCCAACCACTACCATGAATAAAGAGTGGCAGTATCCCGCACCTCAATTGAATTATTGTTCAGGGAAGGAGAAACCCAGGAGTTTCGAATCTGAAGGCATTTTCACGCAACCCATGCAAAATAAAAAAACAGAGTACCCGAAGCCTTTCTCTTCATTTTTTCTTACCCACTGTCGTCGACTTACCTGTTTGCTCGCACTTCGCAGCCCGCAACATTTTTGGTTTACCATTTAACGCCTTCACCGAAAGTTATTTCCCCGCTGATGCAATATCGACGAGACCCACCACAAACATTTTAATTTCCTTTATTTATTACCTTTCCGCACTTTGCACTCCCCGTCGTTTTACTACCCGCAGTTTGTAGCCTACAAGATTTACCGTTTAACTCTTAAAGCCCTTCACCGAATGTTATATTTCCACTGATGTGATCTAGCAGGACCCACCAACCATTGTCGCATTGCAATCCACCACAAACCTTTGTATTTCCGCTTTATACCTTACCTTTAGTATTTCATATTTACCTTTTTAGCGTGCCCGCATCCTGCACTTCGCAAATTTTATGACTTACATTTTAAGCCGCCTGCAAGTTGTTTTATTTTATTTTCTATGCGATCGAAAACGACACGTGGCAAGCTCAGGAGGATAGTGCACAAAAGCGCCAACAAGCTTAGGAGGGTAGTGCCCGCAAACTAAACAATTTAAGTTGCGAAGCGCTATGTGCCATCACACATCACAATCGCAAATTCTTATGTTTTCCTGTATCGCGCAAAGATTAAAAGTTAAGATCGTTGGTATGCGATTTAGGATGGAGGCATGGATTCGATGTGTTTTCAGAGTCAGAAAACATAATATTTCAAGTCCGTTGTTATGTGTTTTTGTACGTTGTTTCCTGTAGAAACAAAAAAAAAAGCAGGAGGACGACTTGTTATTCATCCATTCCTGCATTGATTGCAGGCCCCAGCCATTTTGTATAAACGAATGTAATTTTATATGTTTTTTTTTTGTGTGTAGAGAAGAGTTGCATAAATTTAAAATTCCTCTCCTATGTTGCTTTCTCTATCTGTCTGTGTGTATTATTTTTATTTTCCGCATTGCATTCTTAGCATTTTCAGGGGAAACACATCCCTCTGTGTCTTATTTACAGTTTCCAACAAGGCAATATGTAGTAGACATAATGATCACCTCACAAAAGCTTGATATGCACAACCATGGTTGTCCATAAATTCAAAACCACTTTCCCTTGACTTCTGAGAGAAGGCATCCTTCATTCCTTCTATTGGAGAGTTGAAGAGGGTAGTGGATTGAAAGAAACCAACAATGCCTTAAAATTATTCCATGGTTTGATCCCACAAGAAAACTTCCATGGGATAGTCTATATCTTGGGCATGCACATAATTACTTATAGATATAGAGGGATGATTATTTACCAAGCCGATATAATGCATTATCATAAGCTCAGTGTTGTAAGCCAAGCGAAGGGGTTGAGTGTGAATAGAACACCCCAGGACTGATTCCAGGAAATTTTCACCAAGTATTTCGAGCGAACGAACTAATACATGTGAGGACGCCTGGTTTGATCCCACAAGAGAAGATTGAATTTTTTTTTTTTTTTTAGAGGAGTTGCCTCTACCAGATGAATTCAACTATGGAGAAATCACTGATTTAGGGGCTGATAAAACTAAATATGAATCAGAACAAAGTAAGAATGACATCAATTTTAATTTTTACCATTACCAACTCGAAGAGGATGTTCAAAAACTGTAGAAACAACTGCAAGAAGAACTTGATTTGCTTGTCATACTAGAAAGTGATATTAATGAGAAGGTTGGAACTTTACCCAACTTGCCTTGTCATCTACCAATTGATGTTTCAAGAGCTATTGGCCAACACTGCCTTATTGGAAATTACCATTACAAAACTAGAGGAGGAAACAAGTTCTTTGCATTACCAACTAAGTCATGAATGTAATGAACGATGTCTTCTGGAGTACAGGTTCAAACATCTACCATCATTGTTGCCGCCAGTGGAATTCTCCTACTCAGACTAGTTAAAATACCAGGAATTTTCATATTTGTATCTTCAAGTAGAGGATCACTTGGGACACTCATTACTTGATCGAGTATCTTCCTTGGGTTTCTCGTCAAGGGACAATTCATCCGCATAACATCGCTTATGCAGTACTGATTGGATGAGGTCCTCCCATGGTAAAGCCCCTCACGAATAAATTATACGCTCGATCCTTGAAATACACTTGAATATTATCTTGTAGAAGACAAATTCCATGCGATTATTACACTTCCCACACTCCTATCCATTCTGAGAAAATAATCCAAAGTACCTCTTTGCAAATAGTTATAAGGCCGTTGAAATTTGCGCTGTTTCTTTGAGGCTCAGAGAGTTTGCTTCAAAATCTTGTATAACCATGTCAGGCCTACAATACTCTGACCAGTAGAACACCATTCAACAAGCTCCTGAAACCCTAAATACGAACTGAACACGACAAATAATGAGAAAGGTATTGTATGGAGGAGCGGATAGTGTAGTGGAGGAAGGTCGCTGAAACTATGTGAATTTGAGAGAGCGTAGAGGGAATAGAGTGAATGAGGGAGAGCATAAGAATGCCAGGATTGCCAGGGTGACAGAATTTTGCAGTATGACACAGGTGACAGTCTACAAAAATGCAGAATAGAGACAGGGAGAGAATTCAGCTAGCCGATAATTCAGGTGGAATTTAGCTTAAAAGCGCAGTGCTGATGGCAAGGATGAAATGCATAGAAAAAACACAAAATTAGTGGTTCATATTTGACTAGGGACAAAATTGCCCGTCTCTGATACCATGTGAGACACAAGCACGGTAAGCACACGAGAATAGGAAAGATAAGAGTGGATGTAATATTATTCACAATGATACATATTTATCATACATTGGGGTGACCGTTGGATTCAGATTCCAAGGTCTCTTGGACTCCCTAAGTCTCTTGAGCTTCCACACTAACCCTAGAAGGATTAGGTGTCCAACAGTTACATTCTGTTAGGTTTAAGAATTTGTTTGCAGATATTATCTGTACAGGGTTAAAACCTACAATAAGAAACTAGCTTCAAAAACAAATCTTGATTAACCTCAAATTAAATCTCAGCCTAAAATTCCAACCAAGGTTGTTGAGAATGAACTAGTGATCCAATATTATGTATGTCAAAATCTATGTCATAGGTATCACAAACCTTATTAACAATATGCAAAAACTTTATCATGCTCCTAAAGACACCCTTTCAACAATTTTACATTCATTTGGGTCATACAAGATTGAGTACGAATCACCTATCATCACCTAAAAGTGACCTGTGATTATACTAGAAGCAAAATACTCGAGGAAGATTATTCTCTTAATGCAAATATGTTAATAGGACCATCTATTAGAGCACTAAATATTCCATGATATGCACTAACAACTTATCCTAGACAAGTGTTAATCTCTCAACATGTGACTTCTACCTCTCAACCTAAAACTAAAACTTTTACTACAATTAATCCTAAAACTTTTACTACAATTAATCCAATACAAGCTTGGTAGAGGTGCTTCCTAACATTGAGATGTACTTGATTAAATACATCATATATGCTCCATCCGAATACTTCATACCTAAACTCTTAGTATGCTTATTAAACTTTATAGCTCATACCTAAACTCTTAGTATGCTTTTTAAACTTTAACTACTATAAATGGATAGCAACCAATATAACTCTTATACCTAGCCTTATTTTAGAAATTCCTAGCATTATAACGCTTCTTAACCATTCTTTCTATTCATAACATGTTTTTCCTAAAAATTCTCCTTGCTGTCCACCTTCAAAATATATTTTTTCAAAATTTATTAACCTTACACATTTTTAAAAATACACCCAAATCAAAAAATAATCGACCAATCAAACACGATATGATCATATCAATTGAGACACTGGTCCCATCGAACTTGCACATGATGTCTTTCATAAAGAAAAGACGAAATCCCACCCAGACTTCGTGTGCCAATTCTGGCCACATCTTGGGTTGATCACATCATCGGTGACGAACCCAACACGAAGGTTGGAGCACAAGTAAAATTAACATTGACCCACGGGCTTCAGAGATATAATCAGCCTCAGCCGCGTATTTTTTTAATTGAGAACAGAGTAAATAGCCCTAGCATTCCTCAACCATGGCAACCAGGGCTGTGATTGCAGATCTGTTAGCCAAATATGGGAAGGTTGCACTGGGGGTTCACTTCTCCGTCTCCTTGCTTTCGACCGCTGGCCTTTTTGTTGCGATTAAGAACAACGTAGATGTGCAATCTCTTTTACACAGAATTGGCATTGGCATGTCCACGAATAAACATCAAGAAAAACAGAATCAGAATGGGCTGGAGATTCTTTTGAGCGAGGAAGAGACAGAGAGCAATAAGGCGGGACTTGACCAAAAAGGCTCGGTAGGCACTAATATTATCTCCAAGGGTGGAGCTTTGGCACTTGCAGTTGTCTGTAATAAAGCTTTATTGCCTGTAAGGATACCGGTCACCGTGGCTCTCACGCCGAATGTGGCACGCTTCCTTGCAAGACGCAGAAAACGAGGTTAAAAATTTCAGCACAAATGGCGAATTCTATCTCGGTTTAGGGTTTGCATCAGAATCGCTGTTTGAATGTTGGAGTCTCGTAGAAATCGGATTGTTAAGGATTTCATTTTTATCACTGTCGATATAAGTTTCTTTTTGGGGAAAAAACAGAAATCGCCTGTGTTTTATTCCACGAAGTCGATTTAAAGAATTCTGTAAAATATGTATTTGTAAGGCTATTTTAATTTTTTGTATAAGTTGTTTTTAGTGTGATGTGGAATTTTCAGAAAAAAATTGAGGTGAAATTTTGATTGTGTTATGTAACATGGTTTTTTTTTATTGTATATAAAGATTCAGCAACCTAGTAAAATATTTCTAGGGCATTTCTACTGTGTGAGGTTACCCATTAAACTTCTGTTTTCAATGAATTCCTGCTGGATTTTAGAAAAATTAGACCGAAAAATCACGGTAAAACCTTCAAAAAATCTGACTAAACACAACTGGATTTTTATAAAGGGTAGTCTAAACAGGCTACAATTTTGATGGGAAAACAATAGAAATTGTGGTATGATTTAATCTGGCAATTTTTTTTGAAAATTTGGGTAAAAAAAACAGTGTAGTCTAAAAAAAACCCACAGAATAACCCAGAAATTCCTCCAAGATTATGAAAAATTCCAGCAGAAATTTTTGAAAATCTTGGTTAAAGCTGTTAAGCTTTAGGATTTTGGGTGTCCCATGAGTTCTTGATGGTGTTGAATCCATTTCTGCAATTAAAAAATCTATTTAAACACTGCAACAATAAGATTTCATGAAATTTGTTTCACTAGATTCCAACTAAATTGTGGCCTCGATAGATGAAATCTTTTTATAATGCTATCTTAATTATGGAGAATTTTGTTTATATTATTTAAAATTTATCATTTTTAAAAATATTTAGCGTAAATGAGTGTTTTTACAATAAGATGTTATTTATTGTGCTGAAAACTGCTCTTTACTTCAATATGGAAGCGATGTAAAAGTGTTCTTTAGTTTTAGTTCAATAAGATGTTATTTATTAAGTTGAAAGGTGCTCTTGAGTTTAATGTGGAAGAAAAGTGCTTTTTAGTTCAATATAGAAGAGATGTTGTAATGTTCTGTTATCAAATATTTTGATTATATTTAAATTACATAAAAATAAATAAATTAAAATTAAATTAATTAAATTAATAGCTATAATGATTAATTAAAATATTTTGAATTTGTAAAATTAAAAATAAACAAAATAAAATAAATAATTATAAATATTAATTACTAATAATTAAATTAGTCTAGCTTAATCTTAACTTCAGATGTATCAAATATTTAAAGAATCAAGTTTTACACTTCAAAAAAAACTTGCAACTTGAATTTTTTTTTCCATTAAACTTAGTAAATTAATAAATAAAAAATTAGAATAAATCTAAATTAATTATTCTTAATATTAAAAATCAACATAAAATCTTTCATCATATTCACTGAGATGATAATAGACTATAAATCACAATTCCGTTCATTGATTTAAATGATGGGTTCCACAAGTACGAGGACACTCAGAAGTTGAGGAACATTTTGTCAAGTTTTCTTGGGTAGTTTTAGAATTATGGAAATAAAAGTAGGCATTTGATTTAAGTGGAATTTATAAAAAAAAATGCTAATAACTAGATTTAATTATTAAGTTGGCCAAATTAGGCGTCAATAAATGCGACATTGAGTAGTATATACCCTAACATTCCTCGATCATGGCGATGAAAGGGTTATGATTGTGGATCTATTGGCCAAATATGGGAAGACTGCACTGGAGTTAACTTCTTCGTCTCCTTTTTTTGATCGCGGCCTTTTATGTTGCGATTAAGAAAAACGTAGATTTGCAATCTCTTCTCCACGGAATTGCATGTCCATGAAAAACAGCAAGAAAAACAGAATCAGAATGGACTGGAGATTTTTTTGAGTGAGGAAAAGAGAGTAATAATATCTCCAAAGGTGGAGCTTTGGCACATGCAGTTGTATGTAATAAATATTTATTTCCTGTGAGGATACCAATCACCACGGCTCTCACGCTGATGTTGGAATTTCTGATAATTCCATAACAGAACAAAGAGAGAATAATATTCTCCTTCTTAACACAGAGAAAATAAAAATTTGTTTCACAAGGACAGAGTTTGCACACTTGAAACTTCTATTTCATTAATCTAAAAAACAAACTGTTACAAAGCTTCCTCACGTAGAGGGATTACAAAAACTAGACTGCTGTAGACGGAGTGCTAAAAACAATTGTCTTTGTTACAGAATAGCTTGCGGGCTTATACACGGAAAACACAACAACAACTACCTTTTCATTACATGAAACAATGTAATACAACCCTTTTTATATGGCGCGGCTATTTAAAACTAAAAACAAATTACAAAGGAAAACCTTATCAGAACATAAAACTTTAACAAAAGCACGACGTACGAGTGGGGACCACATCGCAGTCGACAATCGGCGATCGGCGATACAACAATGTGCGGAATAACAAACTTGTGATTAAAGTGATTGCGATTGAGCACTAATCGCATCGACGGAAAACATATGACTTGGCGGACGGACCTTTTTATCTTTGTGATTGCGATTACGCGATTGCACCAATTGCATCGGCGAAAAACAAATGTGGAATGGTTGACAAACGAACTTGTGATGTTGCGATTGCGATTGGATCGCATCGCACCATCGGCATCTGCGGATGACTTAAGCAGAGGGCGATACATGTGACTTGCGATTGCGATTGTGCAATTGCACCAATCGCATCGCATCATTTCAATCGACAATATAACATATGGCGGACTCAACACATTGCAACTTGTGATTGCGATTTACGATTGCGATCGCATCGCATCGCGACTCTTCATCAGAACATAACAATTGCGGAACATTTTGGAACTTGCGATTGCGATTTGTGATAATCGCATCACATCGGAACTTTGCAACATCAACAAGACACTTAAACATTTGCTGCTGCGATTTGTGATTGCGATTGTGGTGGGACCACATCGCATCGCATCACAATTCTTCTCATCAAAAAGACACTTAACTTCAAAACACATACACCATTCCTATGCGATTGCGATGATCGCATCGCATCAGAACAATCCATATCAACAAGACACTTGTAAGTAAAACTTGCGATTGCGATCAAGCGCTGATGGTGGGGACCACCATCACATGACTCTTCAAAACTTTTAAGGACTTTTCCATTTGAACAGAATTTCTTCATTTTTGGTTGTTGAGGGCTTAAAAGCCCAAAAAGATTGTTTTCATTAAAACTCTGCTGTTGCGTGGTCTTAACCACGAAAGTCTTCATTCTCTGCAAAAATGGCTACCCCCATCAAACATTAACTTCTCCTCTGCAAACTCGGCTGCTGCCCATCAACATTAAATCCTCCTTATTGTTTTTCTCCATCTCTCTTGAATACATAGTGCTGTGCACTCAACCTTCTGTTGCCCCTGTTGTACTCTGTTTTTACCTACACAGGGTACGCAGGTGACTTTAATATTTTCAACACTCCCCCTTAAAGTCAGCTGCTGGGTTATCAGTCATACCCAAACATTTTCTTAAATACTCAAAACTCTTTTGCCCCAATGGCTTTGCTAATATGTCTGCAAATTGCTCCTCTATTCTACAATGTTGTAAAATAATTTCTCCATTGTTCACCAATTCTCTGATGTAGTGAAACTTTGTATCTATGTGTTTCGTTCTCTTATAAAACACAAAATTCTTTGATAATGCAATAACTAAGCTATTGTCACAATAAATCATTGTTTCTTTTGCTTGCTCTTGGCGCAAACTTCTCAACATCCTCCTCATCTAAACTGCTTGACACACTGCTACTGTAGCTGCCACATACTCTACGTCTACTGTAGACAATGCTATAATAGGCTGTTTCTTAGAAGCCCATGAAATGGCTCTTCAACCCATATGAAAAACATAACCGGAATTGCTTTTCCGATCATCTATACTTCCAGCCCAATCACTATCAGTGTATCCAATTAACTCTGAACTTTCTGAAATAGTATAAAAAATACCATATCTCTTAGTTCATTTTACATACCTCAGAATTCTCTTCGCTGCCTGCCAATGTGCTTCTTTTGGCCTCTCCATGAATCTGGAAATCAAACTCACAGCATGCATTATATCAGGCCTAGTTGTAGTCAAATACATGAGGCTGCCAACTATGCTCTTGTAAAAACTTGGATCAAAATCCCTGCTGCTGTCCTCTTTACTCAACTTCAATCCCATTACCGTGGGAATAATTGCTGCTTTGCACTCCTGCATATTAAATCTTTCTAAAACTTCATTCACATATTTTTCTTGTGAGATAAAAATTCCATTTTCATTTTTTTCTACTTCTATTCCTAAGAAGTATCTCAACAATCCCATGTCAATCATTTCAAATTCTTCTTTCATGACTGTCTTAAAATTTTCAATAAGATAATCATCATTACTTGTAAAGATCACATCATCAACATATAACACCACAATGAGCATCTTA
Organism: Pinus albicaulis; assembly: GCA_034641835.2. Taxonomy (NCBI): domain Eukaryota; kingdom Viridiplantae; phylum Streptophyta; class Pinopsida; order Pinales; family Pinaceae; genus Pinus; species Pinus albicaulis. Next base: position 1,990,183,654 of record CM076578.1, read on the forward strand.
CCATCCTTTTCTTTAATGTATAATTTGGGTTCTCCCTCACATTTTTCAAATCCATTTTCCAGTAGATAGGAATTTGAGTGGACAATTTCTAAGGGTGCCTTTGCCCTTATGCTTTTCCCAGATGGAAAAATTTCTCTGTGTTGTTTCCCCAAAATGCAACCTTCACATAGATTATCTGGCTTCTCAATCAATGTCAAAACTTTTACCATTCCTTTTCTTGCTTCTCAATCACATTGTTTGCTTGGTGGTTTATCCATGATGGTGCATACATCATCTTCAAAGAAAACATTGTACCACTTTTGAACAAGCTATCCAATACTTAAGAGGTTACATTTCATTCCAGGAACATAATAAACATCTGCTATGGATTTCTTTTCACCTTTCCTTGTTAAGACATTTACATCTCCTTTTCCCATAACAGAAACTTTACTATCTGTCCCTAATGTGACTTGTGACTTCACATTCTCATCTAACATAGAAAACATGGCTATGTTTCCTGTCATATGGTTACTGCAACCTGATTCTAGAAACCATAAATCTTCACTTTTTTCCTTAGCCATATTACAAGCTAAAAATAATTTATCTTCGCTGATATTTTCTCTAGTGAAATTTGCACTGGGTTTATTACCCATATCATGCTTCTTCTTCCTACATTCATTTGCATAATGCCCATATTTTTTACAATAGTGACATTGGACATTGGATTTATCATACCTTTGTCCATGAGCATGTTGTTGTCCACCTTGCTGGCTGCTACCTTGGCCTTGGTTCTGATTTTGATTGCTGCCCATTCCTTGAGAATTTGCTGGAATGTTTCTTCCACATCTGTTTTGGCTTCTACCTCTTCCTCTCTTGTTTCCTCTGCCTTGACCTCTTCCTCTTCCAAAGGACATCTGGGTCTTGAAGGCATGCTCTAGAGATGATTTTTCATTTCTACCCAATCTCTGCTCATGTGTCATTAGTGATGCATGAAGCTCATCAAATGAAAAATTTGTGAGATCCTTTGTCTCTTCTATGGTGGTAACAATCACATCAAACCTTGAGGGTAGGCTCCTCAAAAGTTTCTCCATAATCCTCCTTTCTTCAAGTGTCTCTCCATGAGACGTTATCTGTGTGACCATTCCAATCACATGTGTGAAGAATGAGTCAATGTTATCTGACTCCTTCATGCAAAAAGTCTCAAAATCTCTCCTCAGCAACTGTAGTTTTGCTGTATTCACTTTCTCCATGCCTTGATAGGCTGTCTTGAGAGTTTCCCATGCTTCTTTGGATCTCTTAGCTGCTGCTATCCTTGGAAACACACTCTCATGCACTGCTTGATACAAATAGAAGAGGGCTTTAGAGTCCTTATTCTTATTACTCTTCAACAAGTCCTTCTCTGCTTGTGTGAATGCATTAAATGCATTTTCATCCACTGGTTCTTAAAAACCATCCTCAACAAGTTCCCATAAGTCTTGAGAGGCAAACAGGGCTCTCATAGTTATTGTCTAATAATCATAGTTCTTCCCGTTGAACTGTGGGCGCTGAGCATTTCTAATACTCATGCTAGTGCTGGCTCCTGCCATTCTTGCACTCTGAACCATGCTTCAAATACTTGATTGTAAATTTATAAACTGACTGTCTTCACACAGTAACACAAAAAAAACTGTATTGAGAATACCTTGGATTCTTCTTGATTGAGTCTTCACGTTGCTGGATAAGCTGCTGTAACAGATAAATCCTTCCTTCAGCTCCTTTGACACCTTCAAAGAGAGTGGACCAGCTCTGATACCATGTTGGAATTTCTGATAATTCCAGAATAAAACACAAAGAGAATAATACTCTACTTCTTAACATAGAGAAAATAAAAATTTTCTTCACAGAGACATAGTTTGCACACTTGAAACTTCTATTTCATTAATCTAAAAAACAAACTATTACAAAGCTTCCTCACGCAGATGAATTACAAAAACTAGACTGTTGCAGACGCAGTGCTAAAAACAACTCTGTCTCTGTTACAGAATAGCCTGTAGGCTTATACACGGAAAACACAACAACAACTACCTTTTCATTACATGAAAAAATGTAATACAACCCTTTTTATATGGCGCGGCTTTTTAAAACTAAAAAAAAATTACAAAGGAAAACCTTATCGGAACATAAAACTTTAACAAAAGCGTGACGTACGAGTGGGGACCACATCACAATCGGCAATCGGCGATCGGCGATAGAATAATGTGCAGAATAACAAACTTGTGATTAGAGAAATTGCGATTGAGCGATTGCGATTGAGCGCTAATCGCATCGGCAAAAAACATATGACTTGGCGGACATACCTTTTTATCTTTGCGATTGCGATTACGTGATTGCGCCAATCGCATCGGTGAAAAAAAAATGCGGAATGGTTGACAAACAAACTTGCGATGTTGCGATTGCGATTGGATCGCATCGCACCATCGGCATCGGCGGATGACTTAAGCAGAGGGCGATACATGTGACTTGCGAATGCGATTGCGCCAATCGCATCCCATCATTTCAATTGGCGATATAAAATATGGCAAACTCAACACATTGCAACTTGCGATTGCGATTTGCGATTGCGATCGAATCACATCACGACTCTTCATAGGAACATAACAATTGCGGAACAGTTTGGAACTTGTGATTGCAATTTGCAATAATCGCATCGCATCAGAACTTTGCCACATCAACAAGTCACTTAAACATTTGCTCCTGCGATTTGTGATTGCGATTGTGGTGGGACCACATTGCATCGCATCGCAATTCTTCTCATCAACAAGACACTTAACTTAAAAACACATACACCATTCCTTTGCGATTGCGATGATCACATCGCGTTGGAACAATCCATATCAACAAGACACTTGCAAGTAAAACTTGCGATTGCAATCAAGCGCTAATGGTGGGGACCACCATCACGTGCCTTTTCAAAACTTTTAAGGACTTTGTCGTTTGAACAAAATTTCTTCATTATTGGTTGTTGAGGGCTTAAAAGCCCAAAAATAATGTTTTCATTAAAACTCTGTTGTTGTGTGGTCTTAACCACGAAAGTCTTCATTCTCTGCAAAAACGGCTACGCCCATCAAACATTAACTTCTCCTTTGCAAACTCGGCTGCTGCCCATCAACATTAAATCCTCCTTACTATTTTTCTCCATCTCTCTTAAATACACAGTGTTGTGCACTCAACCTTCTACTACCCCTGTTGTACTCTGTTTTTACTTGCACAGGGTACGCAGGTGACTTTAATATTTTCAACAATGTGGCTTCCTTGCAAGACGCAGAAAACGAGATTAAAAATTTGCTTTTGCTCGAACGGAAAACAATAATAGTTAAGTATTTTAATTTAATAATGCAAATTAGTTTAATTTTGGATTAGAGAGATTAAAGTCTTTTGTGTAAAATTTAAAAAATATATAAATTTCAATATATCTAAAATGGATCTAAACTGGGTATATATATATGTATGAATATAGTCAAACAGTTTTTTTCACTATCATTTTTTATTAATTTTAATTAAAATTTGATAAATATTTTTAAAATTCCGAATATATATATATATAATTTATTATAATTAAGTTGTCAAACCAACAATAATTATAACTAGTTACTATTCTTAAATGCTTTGACCCATCATAGTGATTAAGAAAAACCAAGCCTCTAGAATTACCCAATTAAATATATATGAATTCAATGTCTTGAAATTCCCTAGAATATTCAATACGAATGTTGATGTGGGAATACAAGTGAACCAATTAGCATCTGGCATGTAGCAGGTTGATTGCATGGTAGGTGATGTGGTGCTAATGTGGTAAGATGACTCTAATTAGAGAGAAATACTGTGGTAAGATGACTCTAATTAGAGAGCAATAATATGGCAGATGACGTAACTTCTTGTTCCTTATTTAAAATATATTTTATTTTTTTTATAATTAAGCACTTGACCAACCGTCTTAGACACTAATGAGAAACAGAACGCCAGTACTTGGCATGCTCGGAGATGATGGAGGTTAAAGAAACAACTGATGCCCAGCAGTGGATGTCAGAAAAGGCTGGGGAACCACGCCGAATGCGAAGGAGGATAATGCATAAGTTTAGCATACAAGGTAGGAAGGAAATCAACTACCGATTAGTAGACCTGCCAGACGAAGCGGAGGGAGAGGAGCAAATCCATAGATTCGTCAAGCGATATGTAACGGTTCTCGTCACCTTCGTATATCAATTCTTTGTTCTACCCATGGCAGGTAACAATGATTGTGAGAAAATGGATATTTCCTATAAGCGGTTATTCTATCAATTGAAAAGAGTCTTTAATTGTTCTGGTTTTAAAGAAATTAAAGAAATTGAACCAGATTTCCATAGCCCGTCCATAGGAAATTTAAGGTTCTGCTCCAAGTTAAATTCTGAAGCCTGAGAGAAATTGTGCCTGTGCAAAATTTTTATAAATAGCAACGAGTCTGGGTTGTATGTCCTTCATGTAGGAAACTCCTGGCATAGTTTTCAATTTTATTTACAAACCCCCTTCACCAGCATCAAAACAGACTTCATGGACATTCACTGTCACAGTTCTAAGATAGGGTCTGGGGATAGGGGAAAGGTCGGTGTTATATTGTTTCCCGCTTGTACTGCATGAGAATTCGTCTGACGGGAGCTAAATCCTGGGCTACCATTATTGAAATGCGAAAATTGAACTTCCCGTATGGCCAAAATAGATCTACATTACTTCGTATGCAATCTAGTCTTAATTGGAGTTGGTATGTCATAGCAGGCTTCTACTATTATGGCCCTTAGAAAATTTCTTCTAAAAAGGTCTCTGTCAAGGTTACTGTGTTAGTCAATTATGCCATACATCAATCAGCTAACTCGACAAAACAAGCATCTCCACGAGTAAGTAACGGAGTAGAAGACTCCATCATTGCCTGCAAATTTTTTTTCAATAACTTTGCTCTGCAATATACAGGATTTCCTTACATTTAAACAAGGCGATTACTTTCTCAAGCTGTCATGGCGAGAGGTCAATCTGGGAAACAGAAAAGCACCTGAAAAGGAAAGCAAGAACAAACAAACCAGAAGGAGGAGGGCCCAAGTAAATGTGGCAGGAAAACTCACAAAGAAGTTCTTGAAAACATCTCTAACCTCTATGAAGCTGGTAACCCAATTCAAATTCGTAATACAATCCATGGATGGGAAAGTGAGAGCTCCCATGAAGAAGAAGACATAAAGCAGCAGGAGGCAACTGATTTTCTGTGTGACCCAGGAAATACGAGAGGAAGGGTCTCACTGTTCCATCAATCGGTGAACACATACTAGAAACTCAAATGCATCTTGGCAAAAGCCATGGCAGGAATGCAGGACACTGGAGGTAACTCAACAGTAGTAGCAGAACTACAGCAAATAAAGAAAGAGATTTGAGATATTGCGAGCTCTCAGTACCATGTAGTGGCAAGGATTGGAAGGATCAAATGTCAAATTCAAGGGCTACAACAAGTCGAGATGCCAGGATCCACTGCAAAGGACCCAGCCCCAATAGACTCGTCAGATGGCCGAATCTTATGTTTCCTGTTTCCATAGTATTTTTGAATGTTTTTGGCGGAAAGATTTTTGAGATATTATTTAAAATGTTGTTTTTATGGACAAAGTAACATAGTTATAACAAAAAGTAGAAGGAAAAAACAGTACCAATACTGGTTGGCATTTAATTCTCTAAGGTGGCCAACAAACTTGGTTTCATTCGGGCAGGTTGAGGCTAAGCCATGCATTACTACTTGTATAGCAACTTGTTTTTTGATTATTAGAAAATAGAAAGGCTCTAAAAAACTTAGAAAATAAAATAAAATAATGAATTTATAATTTTTAAAAAATTTAATAATATAATGTATATTACAAAATAATGTGGGAACATGACTCTAATTAGAGAGAAATAATATGGTAGATAAGGTAACATATTTTTCCTTATTTAATATATATATATATATATATATATATATATATATATATATATATATATATATATATATTTTCTTATAATTAAAAATAATAATAAATTTATAATTTTTAAAAAATTTAATAATATAATGTATACTACAAAATAATGTGGTAAGATGACTCTAATTAGAGAGCAATAAAATGGCACATGACTACGTAACATCTTGTTCTTATTTAAAATATATATTAACTAGCAATTGCACCAGATGTTGCAAAGGAAACGTCGTAAGGTGATATCATATAATTTTAACTTGTGATTTTTTGGCAACTATTGAAAGACAAAAACATATCAACAAAAGGAAAGTACCATGCAATGATGAAATCTTACAATACTGCTTTCTTGAGGCTTACAATTCATGATTCCTATGTTCAAGTTAAATACATTGTCTAATTATGCCAGCATGATAACTTATGATTTTTTGACAACTATTGAAAGAAAAAAACATATCAACAAAAAGAAAGTACCATGCACCGATGAAATCTTACAATACTTCTTTCTTGAGGCTTACAAATCATGATTCCTATGTTCAAGTTAAATACATTGTCTAATTATGCCAACATGAATGCCTCATAAATAAAGAAATAGATCATGATTTTCTACCTTCGAAATTAGAGGTTGTTTCAATACAATTCCTCCATATTTCTTCTTGATCACTGTCATTGATTTTCATTTATATTTTTAGTGTTTGTTCTTACTGAATGAGAAAAAAATAAGATATATGATGAAGAAGATAGTTGTGAACATGCGTTTGTGTTGAAGCACAGGGGAAAATAAATGCAAAATTTTCATCATCAAAGAAGCAAGAGATGAAGCCAAAGAGATCACAACTTCAAAGCATAAAGTAGAGGAAACTTAAACCTAGGTATCAAATGCAAGTGTTATTATTGTGAAAAAATTAGTCATTATGAAAAGGATTGTAGAAATGAAGTATGAATTTTCGGAAAATAAATGCAAAGTTTTCATCATCAAAGAGACAATACATGAAGCCAAAGAGATCACAAATTCAAAGCATAAAGTAGAGGAAACTTCAACCTAGGTATCAAATGCAAGTGTTATTATTGTGAAAAAATTAGTCATTATGAAAAGGATTTTAGAAATGAACTTTGAATTTTCTCATGTAAAGGGTGAAGAGAAGAGAGATTGAGAAGAGAGATTCATGACACGAAAAGAATGAGTAGAGATTCATGACACAAAAATGATGAGTGGTTTTCCTAATTGAATGATAATAAAATTTACCAAGAGACAATTTCTTCAAGAGATGAGAAGGTATACATGGTCAAAAGTGAAGGAACAAACCCAATGAAAGTGCCTAATGGAGGTGTTAAAGATGTGGAGAAGAAATTTAGGCTTAATATTTTCATAGTTTTATTAAAGAAAAATTTGCAACCTAATTTGTGATTAGAATTATGCATGTCTGTATATATATATATTTTTAAATATATAAAGATTTTTTTTTTAATATATAAATATTTTCCACCAACATATAATAGGGTTTTTTATATTTTTACCTAATCAAATTAATTGGGTCCCAAATTTTCTAAGCTATTAGTTATATATGAGGAATTAGTTAGTATAAGCCACTCATTAAAATACCATTAATTTTTAATTAAATAATGTAAATTTATGTAAGAAAAGGAAAAAAGTATTTACTACCACTATAATTTTTCTCAATTTTTTGATTAATGGTATCTGAATAGAAAAAATGAAACAAATGAATCGAAAGTGAACAAAGTAACTAAGAATCGATTAAAATAGCATCATGTTTTTTTTGGAAAATGTGATGAATATAACTTTTCTCCATCCTTGCTACATCATTTAGTGATTACTGTATAAGTCTTTAATGGTGGATGAATGGAAAACTAAAGAAAATACAATCACTACATTCATAAAAAAAAATAGATCGGTTATTACGGATAGGTTGGCCATATTTCCAATTTGGGGATATTATGGAATGCTTCAACCAATACGCTGCAACTCTCTTATATGCCCACGTAGAATTTGATATGAAGCGGCTTCCATAGACATGTTAGGAACTATAGTAGTTGCTACGGAGATTGATAGGATTATAAGGCTGTCTCCGTACCTGAATGAAGACAGTGAGATGTCATATATTGAACGGTTGAACGGTTCCAACTACCTTACGTAATCAAACCTAAATCGAACTACTACAAATTCTCAAATCGTCTAACATAAATCCAATGGCAATTAATGATGACAAGTGGACTATAAAGAAGTTGTTTTCGCCTTACGGCGTAAATATGTAGATTTATAATTTCAACCCAAAGAAAAAAGAAAACTAAAACCATCATAAACCATCTCTCAATAAAGTTCAAGACCGACATTGCTGTGAATTATAATAATATCAATGCAGTCGTGCAGGCATTTACAGTGCACCTACAGAGGTAGAATAAAACTCACACTACTGTGATAGATAATAATAACAATGTAGCAGTGAAGGCCTTGACAGTGCACCAGCAGGGGCAGATTGCTAAATTATATGCATCTGGAAAGCTGCACGCTCCATATCAACCATAATTCTCTAACAGTGGGCTGCTGCTCTCACTCGTCAGTATCTTTTTGTCCTGATCATCTGGCTGCTGATCTAAATGGATGATTATTTACCGAGCCGATATAATGCATTATCATAAGCTCAGTCTTGTAAGTCAAGCGAAGGGGTTGAGTGTGAATAGAACATCATAGGACTGATTCCAGGAAATTTGCACCAGGTATTTCGAGCGAACAAACCAATACATGCGAGGACGCCTGATTTGATCCCACAAGAGAAGATTGATTTTTTTTTATTTTTTTTTACAGGAGTTTCCTCTACCAGATGAATTCAACTATGGATAAATCACTGATTTAGGGGCTGATAAAACTGAAGATGAATCAGAACGAAGTAAGAACGACATCAATTTTAATTTTTACCATTGCCAACTCGAAGAGGATGTTCAAAAACTGTAGAAACAACTGCAAGAAGAACTTGATTTGCTTGTCATACTAGAAAGTGATATTGATGAGAAGGTTGGAACTTTACCCAACTTGCCTTGTCATCTACCAATTGATGTTTCAAGAGCTATTGGCCAGCACTGCCTTATTGAAAATTACCATTACAAAACTAGAGGAGGAAACAAGTTCTTTGCATTACCAGCTAAGTCAGGAACGCAATGAACAATGTCTTCTAGAGTACAGGTTCAAACATCTACCATCATTGTTGCTGCTAGTGGAATTCTCCTACCTAGACTAGTTAAAATACCAGGAATTTTCATATTTGTATCTTCAAGCAGAGGATCACCTGGGACACTCATTACTTGATTGAGTATCCTCCTTGGGTTTCTCATCAAGGGAAAATTCAAACGCATAAAATTTCTTATGCAGTACTGATTGGACGAGGTCCTCCCATGGTAAAGCCCCTCACGAATAAATTATAGGCTCGATCCTTGAAATACACTTGAATATTATCTTGTGGAAGACAAATTCCATGCGATTATTACACTTCCCACACTCCTATCCATTCTGAGAAAATAATCCAGAGTACCTCTGATGAAAAGAAATCTTGGGGTATTGCCAAAATCCCTTTTCATGTAAAAATTTTGATCCTAGACCTGTGGGTTATGGCCCACTAAGTCTCGACAGAAGCGTTTCATGTTTTTAAACCTTTTAATTTTGCAACGTGGATCTACATTAAAATCTAACCATCCATACATAATACAAATTTTTGGAAAACTATGTAAAATCCACTCAATTCACATATATGGATTTCAAAATATATTATATCCGCCTCTATAAATATCAGCGGTCCACAGCTCCATCCAAATCTGATTCCATACAAACTCCGTTGCTCTGATCCGATAAAATCGGTATCGGAAGTCGCAATGAATTAAATGCCAAGCTGTCAAGAACTCAGCAGCTCCGATCCGATCAGATCGGAAATCGGAAATTGGCATTTGCAATTTCGATGTCACTTGTCTATCGCCGATTTCATAACGCCGATGCGACTCAATCGGACCCGGTTCACCTTCAAACAAATTTTATAAACTTCGCATCTAGTCCATTATGCACACATTTGTCAACGACCATTAAGCAACGAATTTGCCATTGACCATTCCTTTACTTCACTGTATGCAGATTTAATTCAACTCTGGGCCTCTACCATCGCTCAGTAGCTTTTAACCCTGCGCCTTTGACACCAGTTTGACATCGAATTATGCAATTCGATATCCATTTCTTTCCTGCACTTCTACGTATGTTACAATATTTTGAATCAGTTTCTCATAACGCGCTGGGTCTCTAACTCCAATTAAACCTCGATCAACACACAAGTTGTATTTGACACACAGTTATAATCGACCTCTATAACAGTTTATACGACATTTTGGATCACCATCGATCCTGAAGTGATCGATGTCGATCGACAAGTTCGCACCACCATATTTCAATCATAATTTTAAACTGCAAAACCCATAACACGACATACAGAAAATCGACATTATATATATATTTTTGATTACATACAAAACACGATATAACTAAGGCATTGCAGCCTTAGTCACTAAATCCACACAATTTACATTGTATTATCCTCCCCCTCTCATCTCACACATACAAACATGCTTATAAAGCATTTACAAAGGCGTGAATCTGTTACGATCCACAAAAATCTCTCCCGAAATCACTCACAAACTCTATTAATAATATGAATTTCAACGAAAATATGGTTTTTGTAGCCACGTCCTTCCTCACTCTGCTTTGGATTCTTCTTTAATTAAGGGGCGTTAGATGCTCCTGCATCAGACTCCCGAGGTACAAAACTTTTATGACCTCCTGGTCATATGCTTCTCCTTGTCCTTAGCAATTCTACCCACTACATTTCTTCAGTGGAACTGCCTTCATGATCTTCTGTGAGCTGCAACCAACCTCTGCAATAACAGTCTCCTCTGTTACACGATACCTCACCAAGCCCTCCGCACTCGGTCTTTTGGCATCCTTCTGGTTCTCTCCTCTGGAACCAATTGAGCACACCTTGGTCTAGGTTGATGCAAATCTTCTCACCTTTCGCTGTCGCCATCCGCATGACGGTAAGACCATAAACTTTCCAGCTTTAACACAACTGTACCTCTTTCCCCCTCTGCTTGCATTCTTCTTCCTTCTCGCAGGAATCCTTTCCCTGCTCTAATACCACTTGATGAAAAGAAATCTTGGGGTATTGCCAAAATCCCTTTTCATGTAAAAATTTTGATCCTGGACCTGTGGGTTATGGCCCACTAAGTCTCGACAGAAGCGTTTCATGTTTTTAAACCTTTTAATTTTGCAACGTGGATCTACATTAAAATCTAACCATCCATACATAATACAAATTTATGGAAAACTGTGTAAAATCCGCTCAATTCACATATATGGATTTCAAAATATATTATATCCGCCTCTATAAATATCGGCGGTCCACAGCTCCGTCCAAATCCGATTCCATACAAACTCCGTTGCTCCGATCCGATACAATCGGTATCGGAAGTCGCAATGAATTTAATGCCAAGCTGTCAAGAACTCAGCAGCTCCGATCCGATCAGATCGAAAATTGGAAATCGGCATTTGCAATTTCGATGTCACTTGGCTATCACCGATTTCATAACGCCAATGTGACTCAATCGGACCCGGTTCACCTTCAAACAAATTTTATAAACTTCGCGTCCAGTCCATTATGCACATATTTGTCAACGACCATTAAGCAACGAATTTGCCATTGACCATTCCTTTACTTCACTGTATGCAGATTTAATTCAACTCTGGGCCTCTACCATCGCTCAGTAGCTTTTAACCCTGCGCCTTTGACACCAGTTTGACATCGAATTATGCAATTCGATATCCATTTATTTCCTGCACTTCTACGTACGTTACAATATTTTGAATCAGTTTCTCATAACGCGCGGGGTCTCTAACTCCAATTAAACCTCGATCAACACACAAGTTGTATTTGACACACACAGTTATAATCGACCTCTATAACAGTTTATACGACATTTTGGATCGCCATCGATCCTGAAGTGATCGATGTCGATCAACAAACACGCAACACAAGATTTCAATCGTAATTTTAAACTGCAAAAACCCATAACACGACATACAGAAAATCGACAATATATATATTTTTGATTATATACAAAACACAATATAACTAAGGCATTGCAGCCTTAGTCACTAAATCCACACAATTTACATTGTATTCTCCTTGTGCTCCCATCTCACACATACAAACATTCTTATAAAGCATTTACAAAGGCGTGAATCTATTACGATCCACAAAAATCTCTCCTGAAATCACTCACAAACTCTATTAATAATATGAATTTCAACGAAAATATGGTTTTTGTAGCCACGTCCTTCCTCGCTCTGCTTTGGATTCTTCTTTAATTAAGGGGCGTTAGATGCTCCTGCATCAGACTCCCGAGGTACAAAACTTTTATGACCTCTTGGTCATATGCTTCTCCTTGTCCTTAGCAATTCTACCCACTACATTTCTTCAGTGGAACTGCCTTCATGATCTTCTGTGAGCTGCAACCAACCTCTGCAGTAACAGTCTCCTCTGTTACACGATACCTCACCAAGCCCTCCTCACTCGGTCTTTTGGCATCCTTCTGGTTCTCTCCTCTGGAACCAATTGAGCACACCTTGCTCTAGGTTGATGCAAATCTTCTCACCTTTCGCTGCCGCCATCCGCATGACGGTAAGACCATAAAATTTCCAGCTTTAACACAACTGTACCTCTTTCCCCCTCTGCTTGCATTCTTCTTCCTTCTCGCAGGAATCCTTTCCCTGCTCTGATACCACTTGATGAAAAGAAATCTTGGGGTATTGCCAAAATCCCTTTCCATGTAAAAATTTCGATCCTAGACCTGTGGGTTATGGCCCACTAAGTCTCGACGGAAGCATTTCATGTTTTTAAACCTTTTAATTTTGCAACGTGGATCTACATTAAAATCTAACCATCCATACATAATACAAATTTATGGAAAACTGTGTAAAATCCGCTCAATTCACATATATGGATTTCAAAATATATTATATCCGCCTCTATAAATATCGGCGGTCCACAGCTCCGTCCAAATCTGATTCCATACAAACTCCGTTGCTCCGATCCGATACAATCGGTATCGGAAGTCGCAATGAATTGAATGCCAAGCTGTCAAGAACTCAGCAGCTCCGATCCGATCAGATCGAAAATCAGAAATCGGCATTTGAAATTTCGATGTCACTTGGCTATCGCCGATTTCATAACGCCGATGCGACTCAATCGGACCCGGTTCACCTTCAAACAAATTTTATAAACTTCGCATCCAGTCCATTATGCACACATTTGTCAACAACCATTCAACAACGAATTTGCCATTGACCATTCCTTTACTTCACTGTATGCAGATTTCATTCAACTCTGGGCCTCTACCATCGCTCAGTAGCTTTTAACCCTGCGCCTTTGACACCAGTTTGACATCGAATTATGCAATTCGATATCCATTTCTTTCCTGCACTTCTACGTACGTTACAATCTTTTGAATCAGTTTCTCATAACGCGCTGGGTATCTAACTCCAATTAAACCTCGATCAACACACAAGTTGTATTTGACACACACAGTTATAATTGACCTATATAACAGTTTATACGACATTTTGGATCGCCATCGATCTTGAAGTGATCGATGTCGATCAACAAACACGCAACACAGGATTTCAATCGTAATTTTAAACTGCAAAAACCCATAACACGACATACAGAAAATCGACAATATATATATTTTTGATTATATACAAAACACAATATAACTAAGGCATTGCAGCCTTAGTCACTAAATCCACACAATTTACATTGTATTCTCCTCGCGCTCCCATCTCACACATACAAACATGCTTATAAAGCATTTACAAAGGCGTGAATCTGTTACAATCCACAAAAATCTCTACCGAAATCACTCACAAACTCTATTAATAATATGAATTTCAACGAAAATATGGTTTTTGTAGCCACGTCCTTCCTCGCTCTGCTTTGGATTCTTCTTTAATTAAGGGGCGTTAGATGCTCCTGCATCAACCTCTTTGCAAATAGTTATAAGGCCGTTGAAATTTGTGTTGTTTCTTTGAGGCTTAGAGAGTTTGCTTCGAAATCTTGTATAACCATGTCAAGCCTACAATACCCTGACCAACAGAACACCATACAACAAGCTCCTGAAACCCTAAATACGAAATGAACACAAAAAATAATGAGAAAGGTATTGTATGGAGGAGCGGATAGTGTAGTGGAGGAAGGCCGCTGAAATTGTGTGAATTTGGGAGAGCGCAGAGAGAATAGAGTGAATGTGGGAGAGCATAAGAATGCCAGGATTTCCAGGGTGACAGAATTTTGCAGTATGACACAGGGGACAGTTTGCAAAAATGCATAATAGAGACAGGGAGAGAATTCAGCTAACCGATAATTCAGGTGGAATTTAGCTTAAAAGCGTAGTGCTGATGGCAAGGATGCTAGAAAAACCACAAAATTAGTGGTTCATATTTGACTAGGGACAGAATTGCCCGACTTTGATACCATGTCAGAGACAAGCATGGTAAGCACACGAGAATAGGAAATATAAGAGTGGATGCAATATTATTCACATTGATACATATTTATCATAGATTGGGGTGACCGTTGGATTCATATTCCAAGGTCTCTTGGACTCCCTAAGTCTCTTGAGCTTCCACACTAACCCTAGAAGGATTAGGTGTCCAACAGTTACATTCTGTTAGATTTAAGAATTTGTTTGCAGATATTATCTGTACAAGGTTAAAACCTACAATAAGAAACTAGCTTCAAAAACAAATCTTGATTAACCTCAAATTAAATCTAAGCCTAAAATTCCAACCAAGGTTGTTGAGAATGAACTAGTGATCCAATATTATGTATGTCAAAATCTATGTGGTAGGTATCACAAACCTTATTACCAATATGCACTTTATCATGTTTCTAAAGACACCCTTTCAACAATTTTACATTCATCTGGGTCATACAAGATTGAGTACGAATCACCTATCATCACCTAAAATTGACCTGTGATTATACTAGAAGCAAAATACTCGAGGAAGATTATTCTCTTAATGCAAATATGTTAATAGGACCATCTATTAGAGCACTAAATATTCCATGATATGCACTAACAACTTATCCTAAACAAGTGCTAATATCTCAACATATGACTTCTACCTCTCCTAAAACTAAAACTTTTGCTACAATTAATCCAATACAAGTTTCGTAGATGTGCCTCCTAACATTGAGATGTACTTGATTAAATACATCATATATGCTCCCTCCGAATACTTCATACCTAAACTCTTAGTATGCTTATTAAACTTTATAGCTCATACCTAAACTCTTAGTATGCTTATTAAACTTTAACTACTATAAATGGATAGCAACCAATATAACTCTTATACCTAGCCTTATTTTAGAAATTCCTAGCATTATAACACCTCCACCTCTTAATTGTACTAGCCATGAAACCATTCTTTCTATTCATAACATGTTTTTCCTAAAAATTCTCCTTGCTGTCCACCTTCAAAATATATTTTTTCAAAATTTATTAACCTTACACATTTTTAAAAATACACCCAAATCAAAAAATAATCGACCAATCAAACACGATATGATCATATCAATTGGGACACTGGTCCCATCGAACTTGCACATGATGTCTTTCATAAAGAAAAGACGAAATCCCACCCAGACTTCGTGTGCCCATTCTGGCCACATCTTGGGTTGATCACATCATCGGTGACGAACCCAACACGAAGGTTGGAGCACAAGTAAAATTAACATTGACCCACGGGCTTCAGAGATATAATCAGCCTCAGCCGCGTATTTTTTTAATTGAGAACAGAGAAAATAACCCTAGCATTCCTCGACCATGGCAACCAGGGCTGTGATTGCGGATCTGTTAGCCAAATATGGGAAAGTTGCACTGGGGGTTCACTTCTCCGTCTCCTTGCTTTCGACCGCTGGCCTTTATGTTGCGATTAAGAACAACGTAGATGTGCAATCCCTTTTACACGGAATTGGCATTGGCATGTCCACCAATAAACAGCAAGAAAAACAGAATCAGAATGGGCTGGAGATTGTTTTGAGCGAGGAAGAGACAGAGAGCAATAAGGCGGGACTGGACCAAAAAGGCTCGGTAGGCACTAATATTATCTCGAAGGGTGGAGCTTTGGCACTTGCAGTTGTCTGTAATAAAGCTTTATTGCCTCTAAGGATACCGATCACCGTGGCTCTCACGCCGAATGTGGCACGCTTCCTTGCAACACGCAGAAAACGAGGTTAAAAATTTCGCAGAAATGGCGAATTCTATCTCGGTTTAGGGTTTGCATCAGAATCGCCCTTTGAATGTTGGATTCTCGTAGAAATCGGATTGTTAAGGTTTCATTTTTATCACTGTCGATATAAGTGTCTTTTTTGGAAAAAAACAGAAATCGCCTGTGTTTTATTCCACGAAGTCGATTTAAAGAATTCTGTAAAATATGTATTTGTAACGCTATTTTTATTTGTATAGAATTTTGGCAGGAAAACGGTATGATTTAATTTGGCAATTTTTTTTGAAAATTTGGGTTAAAAAAATCAGTGTACTCTAAAAAAAATTTACAGAATAATCTAGAAATTCTGGCAAGATTATGAAAAATTTCAGCAGAATTTTTTGAAAATCTTGGTTAAAGCTGTTAAGCTTTAGGATTTTGGGTGTCCCGTGAGTTCTTGATAGTGTTGAATCCATTTCTGCAATTAAAAAATTTATTTAAACACTGCAACAATAAAATTTCATAAAATTTGTTTTACTAGATTCCAACTAAATTGTGGCCTATAGATGAAGTCTTTTTATAATGCTATCTTAATTATAGAGAATTTTGTTTATATTATTTAAAATTTATCATTTTTAAAAATATTTAGTGTAAATGAGTATTTTTGACAATAAGATGTTATTTATTGTACTGAAAAGTGCTCTTGACTTCAATATGGAAGAGATGTAAAGGTGCTTTTTAGTTTTAGTTCAATAAGATGTTATTTATTGAGTTGAAAGGTGCTCTTGAGTTCAACATAGAAGAAAAGTGCTTTTTAGTTCAATATAGACAAGATGTTGTAATGTTCTGTTATCAAATATTTTGATTCTATTTAAATTACATAAAAATAAATTAATTTAAATTAAATTAATAAAATTAATAATTATAATGATTAATTAAAATATTTTGAATTTGTAAAATTAAAAATAAATAAAATAAAATAAATAATTATAAATATTAATTACTAATAATTAAATTAGTCTAGCTTAATCTTGACTCACGAGATCTATCAAATATTTAAAAAATCAAGTTTTACACTTCAAAAAACACTTGCAACTTGATTATTTTTTTCCATTAAACTTAATAAATAAAAAATTAAAATAAATCTAGATTCATTATTCTTAATATTAAAAATCAACATAAAATCTTTCATCATATTCACTGAGATGATAAAAGAGTATAAATCAAAATTCCGTTCATTGATTTAAATGATGGGTTCCACAAGTACGAGGACACTGAGAAGTTGAGGAACATTTTGTCAAGTTTTCTTGGGTAGTTTTAGAATTATGGAAATAAAAGTAGGCATTTGATTTAAGTGGAATTTATCAAAAAAAAATGCTAATTACTAGATTTAATTATTAAGTTGGCCAAATTAGCGTCAATAAATGTGACATTGAGCAGTATATACCCTAGCATTCCTCGATATGGCGACGAAAGGGCTGTGATTGTGGATCTGTTGGCCAAATATGGGAAGACCGCACTGGAGTTAACTTCTTCGTCTCCTTTTTTTTTACTGCAGCCCTTTATGTTGTGATTAAGAAAAACGTAGATTTGCAATCTCTTCTCCACGGAATTGCATGTCCATGAAAAACAACAAGAAAAACAGAAACAAAATCAGAATGGACTGGAGATTTTTTTGAGCGAGGAAAAGACAGAGTAATAATATCTCCAAGGGTGGACTTTGGCACTTGTGTTGGAATTTCTGAAAATTCCAGAACAACAATGGAGAGAGTAATACTCTCCTCTTTAACATAGAGAAATTAAAAATTTACTTACAGAAGACAGAGTTTCCACATGAAATTCTATTTCATTAACTTCAAAACAAAACTATTACAAACCTAGACTGCTTCAGAAACACAGTACTCAGAATAGACTTCACTGTCTAAATAAAACAATACACTGTCTGTGTATTTATTACTTCTGTCTCTGCCAAATGAAAAACAAACGCACTGCTGTGCATAAAAGAAAAAAAAACTGCTCTGTGTAGAATAATAAAATTACATTTGCCTCACGGGCTTTTACATTATATATGCGCTGCGCATATAATAAAATTAAAACATAAAACATATAATGCATCAGGTCCGCATTTTAAACATAACAAAATGACCAAACAAAAAACTTCGATTGCCGATTGTTATCCGGACGCGATGACTATTTTAACTCCGCTGCATAAGTCTATCGAGTCCGGGCTTATCAAACAAAACAAACGTTCAAATGAAAACTTCGATCTCCGATGGAGGATTGGATGTGATGAGCCAATATGAAATCCGCCCTATGAATGAATCCGGTCTAAACTTCAAATGTCAATCGGGAC
Organism: Pinus albicaulis; assembly: GCA_034641835.2. NCBI lineage: Eukaryota > Viridiplantae > Streptophyta > Pinopsida > Pinales > Pinaceae > Pinus > Pinus albicaulis. Next base: position 1,990,202,297 of record CM076578.1, read on the forward strand.
GAATACACAAAGACCTCCGATGCGATGTTGCAATCGGGCCCAAAACAAAAAGGTTGCGACTGTCGTTTGAACTGCCGCGTGGTCTGTGGGACCACTCGCGAACTTCGGCTACGGTGGAGGGTGATTACAATAGAACATGTGATTTAACTCATCGCATCGGCCCAAAACAAAAAGGGCTGCGGTATTACTTATGTAATACCTCCGATTGCGATGAACGCATCAGACCTCCAACATCAACATGAGACTTGATCTTTAAAATATTTCTGCTTTAAAATATATGTGAACCATTCTGCTTGCGGAACTTGCCACATCAACAAGACACTGCAAGTATATCTTGCGATTACCGCCTCATTCATTAACTCCGCCGATTAAATTGGTAGGCTTTAAAGCCTGATTCAACCTGTAATCAAAGCTCTGGGCTGCTGGCGAGACTTTGAGTCTGAACATTAAACTCTTCTCTTAAGAAATCAGCTACTGCCTTAGATTAAATATCAAAGGGGTCTAATCTTATCTGCTCTGTACTGCAACTGTGCAGGCTTTCCAATCCTTTTGCAATTGCATTAAGACAGCGGCAACCGCCTTTGCTAAGGCTTCAATGTGCTGCAGTTCTTTCACTTCTGCAATTACTGTTGTTTGAATTCAGCAGTTGGAATTAATTTCCAACACTCCCCCTTAATTTCAACTGCTGGGTTTTTCTGCATACCTAGGCATTTCCTGAAATGTTCAAAGCTTTTCTACGCAAGTGGCTTTATCAAAATATCTGCAAATTGTTCCTCTGTTTTGCAATGTTGCAAAACTATCTCACCATTGTTAACCAATTCACGTATGAAGTGAAATTTGGTGTCAATGTGCTTTGTCCTTTTATGAAAAAGTGAATTTTTAGACAATGCAATAGCTGAGCTATTGTCACAAAAAATCACAGTCCCTTTTACCTGTTCTTGACATAAACTTCTCAACATTTTTCTCATCCAAACTGCTTGACACGATGCTGCTGCAGCTGCCACATATTCTGCCTCTGCTGCAGACAACGCTACAATGGGTTGTTTCTTAGAAGCCCATGAAATGGCTCCTAAACCCGTGTGAAAAACATAACCGGAAGTGCTCTTCTGATCATCTACACTTCCAACCCAATCACTGTCAATGTATCCAACTAAGTCTGAACATTCTGAAGCAGTATATAAAATACCAAACCTTTTAGTACCTTTAACATACCTCAGAATTCTTTTTTCTTCCTGCCAATGTGCTTCCTTTGGCTTTTCCATGAATCTGGAAATCAAACTAACAACATGCATTATGTCTGGCCTAGTTGCAGTCAAATACATGAGGCTGCCAACTATGCTCTTGTATAAACTAGGATCAAAATCCTTGCTGATGTCCTCTCTGTTGAGTTTTAATCCCATCACTGTGGGAGTGATTGCTGCTTTGCTCTCCTGCATAAATCTTTCAAGCACTTCATTAACATATTTTGCCTGTGAGATAAAAATCTCATTTTCATCTTGTTCTACTTCTATTCCTAAGAAGTATCTCAACAAACCCATGTCAGTCATCTCAAATTATTCTTTCATGACTGTTTTAAAGTTTTCAATAAGGTAATTATCATTACCTGTGAAAATAACATCATCAACATATAAAACTACAATCAATATTTTTCCATCCTTTTCTTTGATGTAGAGGGTGGGTTCTCCCTCACACTTTTCAAAACCATTTTCCAATAGATAGGAATCTATCCTACTGTACCACGCTCTTAGCGCTTGCTTAAGCCCATAAAGAGCTTTCTTCAACTTGCACACTTTGTGCTCTTGGCCTTTCTTTTCATAGTCGAGAGGTTGTTCAATGTAAACCTCTTCCATTAACACTCCATTTAGGAATGTTAACTTCACGACCATTTGGTAAACTTTCCACTTGTTTTGTGCTGCTATGGACAACACTGCTCTCACGGTTTCCATTCTAGCAACCAGTGCGAAATTTTCCTCATAATCTATCCCATGCTTCTGCTTATAACCTTTGACAACAAGTCTTGCCTTGTGTCTCTCTATTTTGCCTTCAGCATTACTCTTGGTCTTGTAGACCCATTTAACTCCAATGACATCTTTACCTTTTGGGAGTTCAACCAAATCCCAAGTCTTGTTTCTTTCTATGGCATTTATCTCCTCATCCATAGCTTCTATCCATTTCTTATCCTTGATAGCTTCTTCGAAATGAACAGGATCATCAACATGAAAATATAAAGCAAACAAAGAATTGATACCTTCATTTGCTATATCTTGTTCATATATGTCTTTCAAATTTCTGAACTTCTTACCTCTTTCATTAGATGTACAAGTGCTTGAAGAAGCACTTGAATTTCCTCCTTGTGGTGTGCTTGGAGAAGCACTTCCATTTCTCCTCAAGGGTGTGCATTGTTGCTCTTGTGTTGGTGCTGTTGTTTGGGGATGTATTTTAGCCAACTCATCATTATTTTCATCATGAGATAAACAGTGTTTAAAATTCACTGTTTTCTCTATGCGTCCATCCCAAGCTTCCTCTTCAATAAACTAAACATCTCTGCTCACAATAAACTTCTTGGTGGATGGGTTATACAACCTATAAGCCTTGGATTCCTCAATGTATCCAATTAAAATACATTTCTCCCCCTTGCTGTCCAACTTCTTCCTTAGCTGATCTGGAATGTGTGCATAAGCCACACATCCAAAAACCTTCATGTGTGTGACACCTTGCTTTGTGCCACTCCATGCCTCTTCCGACACTTTGTTCATAACTGCTTTTGTAGGGCACCTATTCAAAATGTACGCTGCACATTGTACAACTTCAACCCAATAATCATTAGGCAAATGCTTTACCTTTAACATACTCCTTGCCATGTCCATTATGGTTCTATTCTTCCTTTCGGCTACTCCATTTTGCTGCGGAGTATATCTAGTTGTAAACTGCTTATGAATACCATTTTCTCTACAAAAATGTAGAAAATATTTAGAGATATACTCACCTCCTCTATCAGTCCTTAGGACTTTGATATGCAGCCCACTTTGGTTCTCAACAAGTGCTTTGAAATTGCGAAAATTTTCAAACACTTCACTTTTGTTTTTCAAAAAGTAAACCCAAGTTTTTCTTGTAAAATCATCTATGAATGTTAAGATGTAGTGGCTGCTTGCAAGTGATTGTGTTTGCATCGGTCCACATAAATCTGAGTGGACAATCTCTAAGGGTGTTTTTGCCCTAATGCTTTTCCCGGAAGGAAAAATTTCTCTGTGTTGTTTCCCCAAGATACAACCTTCACAAAGGCTGTCCGGTTTCTCTATTAATGGTAGAACTCTTACAATTCCTTTTCTGTTCAATAGATTAAGACCTCCAAAGTTGAGATGTCCAAATCTCAAGTGCCACAACCAATTTTCATCTTTTGGTTCTCTTTGGAAAGTCTCTTGTGCCACTGCTGCTTTCTCTTCACCATTCTTCAAATCTGCTCTCATTCTGAGAGGGAACATCCTGTTCCTCGTCATCTTCACTTCAGCAATACATTGTTTGCTGGGTGGTTTATCCATGATGGTACAAACATCATCCTCAAAGAAAACATTATACCCCTTATGGAAAAGTTGTCCAATACTTAAGAGGTTACACTTCATTCCTGGAACATAATAAACATCTGCTATGGATTTCTTTGCACCTTTCCTTGTTAAAACATTTACAATCCCCTTTCCCATAACAGAAACTTTGCTATCAGTTCCTAGTGTGACTTGTGACTTCATACTCTCATCTAACATAGAAAACATTGATATGTTTCCTGTCATATGGTTACTACAACCGGAGTTTAGAAACCATAAATCTTCATTCTTTTCTTCAGCCATATTACAAGCTAAAAATAAATTATCTTGGTTGATATTTTCTCTAGTGAACTTTGCACTAGTTCTACTTCCCATATCATGCTGCTTCTTTCTACATTCATTAGCATAATGACCATATTTTTTACAATAGTGACATTGGACATTGGATTTATCATACCTTTGTCCTTGAGCATTCTGCTGACCACTCTGCTAGCTACTGCCTTGGCCGTGGCTGTGATTTTGACTATTGCACCTTCCATGTGAATGTGAAGGGCTGTTCCTTCCACCTCTCTTTTGGCTTCTGCCTCTTCCTCTTTTGTTTCCTCTTCCTTGCCCTCTTCCTCTTCCGAAAGACATCTGAGTCTTAAAGGCATGCTCAAGAGATGAGTTTTCACTCCTACCCAATCTATGTTCATGGGTCATTAGTGATGCATGTAGCTCATCCACTGAAAACTTTGTGAGATCCTTAGTCTCTTCTATGGTCGTGAAAATCACATTGAATCTTGAGGGTAGACTCCTCAAGAGTTTTTCAACAATCCTCTTGTCTTCAAGAGTCTCTCCATGAGATCTTATTTGTGTGACCATTCCAATCACATGAGTGAAGAATGAGTCAATAATATCTGACTCTTTCATACAGAGAGTCTCAAAGTCTCTCCTCAGCAACTGAAGTTTTGTTGTCTTCACTTTTTCCATGCCTTGATAGGCTGTCTTGAGAGTTTCCCATGCTTCTCTGGATCTCTTAGCTGCTGCTATCCTTGGAAACACACTCTCATGCACTGCTTGATACAAAAAGAAAAGAGCTTTGGAGTCTTTCTTCTTATTGCTCTTCAGCATCTCTCTTTCTGCCTGAGTTAACATATTAAACTCATGTTCATCTACTGGCTCTTCAAAGCCATCCTCAACAAATTCCCATAAGTCTTGGGAGACAAATAATGCTCTCATAGTTATTGACCAGTAGTCATAATTTTTCCCATTAAATAGTGGGAGGTGGATATTTCCCATACCCATACCAGTGCTGGCTCCAGCCATTCTGCACTCTTAACTATGATTCAAAAACACTTGACTGTGTATTTAAAATAACTGACTGTTCTGCAACAGTAACACAATAAATTGTATAGAGAAATACCTTGAATTATTTTTGGCTGAGTCTTCACTCTGTTGGAGAAGTTGCTGCAACAAAGAACTCCTTCCTTCAGCTTCTTTGATCTTCAAAGAGCCTGGACTAGCTCCGATACCATGTTGGAATTTCTGAAAATTCCAGAACAACAATGGAGAGAGTAATACTCTCCTCTTTAACAAAAAGAAACTAAAAATTTACTTACAGGAGACAGAGTTTCCACATGAAATTCTATTTCATTAACTTCAAAACAAAACTATTACAAATCTAGATTGCTTCAGAAACACAGTACTCAGAATAGACTTCACTGTCTCAATAAAACAATACACTGTCTATGTATTTCTTACTTCTGTCTCTGCCAAATGAAAAACAAACGCATTGTTGTGCATAAAAGAAAAAAAACTGCTCTGTGTAGAATAATAAAATTACATTTGCCTCACGGGCTTTTACATTATATATGCACCACACATATAATAAAATTAAAACATAAAACATATAATGCATCGGGTACGAATTTTAAACATAACAAAACGACCAAACAAAAAACTGCGATTGCCGATCGTTATCCAGACGCGATGACTGTTTTAACTCCGCTGCATAAGTCTATTGGGTCCGGGCATATCAAACAAAAAAAACGTTCAAATGAAAACTCCGATCTTCGATGGAGGATCGGATGCGATGAGCCAATATGAAATCCGCCCTATGAATGAATTGGGCTCGGACTTCAAATGTCAATTGGGACGAATACACAAAGACCTCCGATGCGATGTTGCGATCGGGCCCAAAACAAAAAGGTTGCGACTGTCGTTTGAACTGCCGCGTGGTCTGTGGGACCACCCGCGAACTTCGGCTACGGTGGAGGGCGATTACAATAGAACATGTGATTTAACTCATCGCGTCGGCCCAAAACAAAAAGGGCTGCGGTATTACTTATGTAATACCTCTGATTGTGATGAACGCATTGGACCTCCAACATGAAGAAGACACTTGATCTTTAAAATATTTATGCTGTGAAATATATGTGAACCATTCCGCTTGCAGAACTCGCCACATCAACAAGACACTGCAAGTATATCTTGCGATTACCACCTCATTCATTAACTCCATCGATTAAATTGGTAAGGCTTTAAAGCTTGATTCAACCTGTAATCAAAGCTTTGCGCTACTGGCGAGACTTTGAGTCTGAACATTAAACTCTGCTCTTAAGAAATCGGCTACCGCCTTAGATTAAATATCAAAGGGGTCTAATCTTATCTTCTCTGTACTGTAACTTTGCGGGCTTTCCAATCCTTTTGCAATTGCACTAAGACAGCGGCAACCGCCTTTGCTAAGGCTTCAATGTGCCGCAGTTCTTTCACTCAGCAATTACTGTTGTTTGACTTCAGTAGTTGGAATTAATTTCCAACAACTTGCAGTTGTATGTAATAAAGCTTTATTTCCTGTGAGGATACCAATTACCGTGGCTCTCGCGCTGAATGTGGCGCGCTTCCTTGCAAGACGCAAAAAACGAGGTTAAAACTTTCGGCAGAAATGGCGAATTCGATCTCGGTTTAGGGTTTGCATCAGAATCGTCAGTTCAATGTTAAAGGTTTTCATTTTTCATGAGGATGCTGTTTTTTGCAAATATATAGAGACTCTGTATGAGTCCTGTTTTTTCTCAGGATGTTGTAGAGTCATGAGAGACTCTACAGGTTCCATTGGCACTGCGGTATTGGATCTAATTCATGAGCATAACTCCTTGCTCTCTGGGGGGGTCCTTTTCTGTGCATCTTGGCTTGACATCTCAAATATCACTATCTTTTGGGACTCCAAATCCATTATAGATTGGGAAAAAATTCAAGGCACATTGAATTCATCAAACCTAAATACATGGAAATGCCGAATTAAATTCCTGCTCCAGGCTTTCAACTCTTTTTCCATCACTCACATCTATCGGATACAAAATGGAGGAGCAGATTTCCTCTCAAAGGAAGGTTGTGTTGGAAAATACATATATTTGGCAGTTCAAATGCTTTCTGATGCAGGGGCATTAGACACTAGCCAGCAATGTAGGAGTTTTGTCCACATGCTGTGGCTAGGAGGGTTTGAAAACATTTGAATTGTTACAGCTAGGTGTCAATGCCTTAGCTGATTGTATTATTTAGATTAATTAGAGTCATAGAAGTCGAATAGCTGAGTTAGTCTAGCTGTCATATTCCAGTTAGTTGAATTATTTTAATTAGGATGTTGGTTTCCTAAAACGGTCCTCTCAAAGGAACCGAAGAGTCATATGTTTATGTATATAATTGTAATCCCTCGGATGTATAGAGGAGAGAAGAGAGAGCAAGAGGAAGAGAGATCTCTGAAATAAACTCTGTGTGTTACAATTGTTTCCAGTTAAATTATTTCTAAGCTTGTTGCCATTGGAGCGACTCGAATCTTTGTCTATGAAAGGATTGTTTAATTGTGAAGTGATTGAATTATGTATATATATATATATATATATATATATAATTACTGAGTCGAGTCACTGTATCGACTCCGCATTCATCTGTATGTGATTTCCCTTAAATTTATTCGAATAAACCCTGTTAAATCAATGTTACCCACATGCGAGGTCTGTGCAGAGAAATTGTGGTCGTGAGCGCGTTTAATTTGAAGATTTCCCGTTCTGTATAGAAATAGAGTTGTTGCTTCGAACCGTAACCGCGGTTTAGGCGTGAGTTAGAGAACGAGGAGGATCGTGCAACCGACGTGAACCATAGTTAAACACTGTACAAAACCGTGAGTGGTTTTGGAAGGCGGGTTGCCCATATCGCACCGCTTTTGCGGAGAAGGCGGTATTCTCTGAATTGAAGCGATCCCATAGAACCATCGACACGTGGCACCGGATGGGAGTAAAAAACCACCCTTTTCATATTTCATCGCACGTTAAAGTCAGTACGAGGACGCCGAGCGATATCGTTGAGAGCCGTCGATCTGGCACAGAGTCATCAGATGGTGGTCGCACAATGAAGATGCATGGAATTTAGCCTAAGGTACGGGCGTACATTTGATTGTTCCATTGACCATAGAGGTGGGGTCCAGGACTAAAATTTTATTACACAATCATTTTTTCAAACAGTGCGGAAGGTTTAAACATTGGTTATACAGCTTGGAGTATTAATATAAGCTCGAAGATTAATATAAAGTTTCGAAAGGCATAATTTAAGATTCGGGAATATAAATTGAAGTTTAAACATTTTGGATAGTATTATTTATCAAATTCTACGAATTTGATAATTAAATAAAAAGAAATTGAAAGAGCCACGTGGGGTAAAAGAAAAGGAAACGAGGACAGAGCCACGTCACGATTGATCATCTCCCCTTGGGGTTGACTTTCAGTGTTGTTGCGTCATTTGTGGTATCAGAGCTATTGTCTGAAGTTGTTCTGCTAACATGGCAATCCGAGTTGGTAGAGGTGCTGGCAGAAGAAGACCTATTGCCAACGCTGAGGTGTTGGGGATGTTGCAGAGGGTCGAGGCCAGAATAGATGCCATGGATTGAAGACAACCCAGAGTTCCTGAAGACATCAGTGAACCTGAGATAGAAGAAGCCGAAGAAAATGTTGAAATTCCTCCTGACATGAGGCTCCTTAGAACTGTTCTGGGGTCTGCAGTCAAGCCCAGAATTGAAGTGTCGAGTTATGTAGGGGGACTGAATCCAGAAGAACTAGTAGACTGGATTAATGAAATGAACAAATGCTTCGATTATGAAGAAATAAGCGAGGATAAGAAGGTCAAGTTTGCAGTAAAAAAGCTGAAAGGACATGCTGCACTTTGGTGGGATGGAGTGCAGGCAGAGAGGAGGAGAGTTGGCAAGCAACCCATCAAAAGCTTGACTAGAATGATGGCTAAATTAAATTGTAAATTCTTGCTTAGTGATTACCAGCTGACACTGTATAAGAAAATGCAGAACCTAAGATAGAGGTTGCTGACAGTAAAAGAATACACAGAGGAATTCTACAGAGTGAGTATAAGGGCTGGGCAATTCCAAGACACACCTGAGAAGACTGCCAGATATGTGAATGGTCTCAAGCTGGAGATCCAAGATGAGATTGGTCTCCTGTCTCCTAAGACAGTGGAAGAGGCCTATCAGATGGCCTTGAAAGCAAAGGAGAAACTCTTGAGGAAACAGTCTGCCAAGAAGAGAGGTACTTTCCGTGGTAAGGGAAGTCAAGGTGGTAGAGGAAAGCCTACTACACCCAGGGATGGAGCTAACAGTAGCTCACCTCAGAATGCATCTACAGAAGATGATGCAAGGGGCAGAAGGAGTTCTTACAGAGGGAAAGGAAGAGGAGGCAGAGACAGAGGCAGAGGTAGAGAATTGAGGTGTTATAGATGTCAACAAGTGGGACACAAGCACTATGAATGTCCAGAGAATGTGGGTGATGGTCCAAGAAATGCTGTTGCTGCCCAGGCTGGAGAAGAAGCAGAGATCGAAGAAGAAATTCTTCCAGAGAGGGAAGAATACTTGGTGGTAAATAAGGTCCTGTTGAAGCAAGCAAAAGAGGTCACTGGGTCTGCACAAAGGAAGACTTTGTTTAGGAGCATATGCAAAGTCCGAGGGAAATGCTGCCAGCTAGTCATTGATAGTGGTAGCACAGACAATCTGGTTTCCACTGAGATAATAGAAAAGTTGAAGTTGAAAACAAGGGAGCATCCAACTCCCTACAAGGTGTCCTGGCTGCATAAAGGACATCAACTGGTTGTGAAAGAGCAGTGTGAGATAGAGCTGCAAATGGGAAAATATAAAGATAAGGTCCTATGTGATGTAATTCCCATGGATGTATGTCATATACTGCTGGGTAGGCCTTGGCAGTTTGACAGAGTAGCAGTGCACGATGGCAAGAAGAACACTTACAATTTCTTCAAGGATGGGGTACATCATACATTGATACCCATGGAAGAAGGAGAGCCATCCAGCTAAGTGATTGATCCAAAGACCTTGTTGCTGAGTGGGAAGTAATACCTGCAGCAGATAGAAGAAGAAGAGGTAAGTTTTGCTTTAGTTTGCAAGCCTAAAGTAGTTCTTACTTCTACAAAGATTTATGATTTACCAGTAGAGATACAAGAGATGTTAGACAATTACTGTGACATTGTTGTGGATGATTTACCTGATGAGATGCCACCTGTGAGAAAGATTAGCCATCAGATAGATTTTATCCCTGGTTCAAATCTGCCCAATAAGGCAGCCTACAGAATGACTCCCAAAGAAAATGAGGAAATCAGGAGACAAGTACAGGAGTTGGTGGACAAGGGGTTGATTAGAGAGAGTCTGAGTCCATGTGCAGTACCAACAGTATTGAGCCCAAAGAAAGATGGAGGCTGGAGGATGTGTACTGATTCCAGAGCAATTAATAAGATCACAATCAGGTATAGATTTCCTTTGCCCAGAGTTGAGGACTTGATGGACTGTTTGAGTGGTGCTAAATATTTCTCAAAGATAGATTTAAAGAGTGGATATCATCAGATTTGGATAAGAGAGGGTGATGAATGGAAGACTGCATTTAATACGAATGAAGGACTGTATGAATGGATGGTAATGCCTTTTGGGTTGAAAAATGCACCTAGCACTTTTATGAGACTCATGAATGAGGTATTGAAGGAATTCATTGGTAAATTTTTGATAGTGTACCTGGATGATATATTAGTTTTCAGCAGAACTAGAGAAGAACATTTAAGGCATCTTAATCATGTATTGAAGAAGCCTGCACCAAGAGAAACTGCTGATAAATTTGAAGAAATGCTTGTTCATGAAGGAAGAGTTGGTGTATTTGGGGTTTGTTGTTTCTGCAGAAGGATTGAAGATGGACCCAGAAAAGGTTAAGGCAATTGTGGAGTGGCCTTCACCCAGGAATGTTTTTGAGGTAAGAAGTTTCCATGGACTTGCCAGTTTTTACAGGAAGTTTATAAGAAACTTCAGTAAGATTAATGCACCCATAGTTGAGACAATAAAGAAGAGAAAACATCCATTTAAGTGGACTGTTGAAGCAGAAAGAAACTTTACAGTTTTGAAGCAAAAGATAACAGAGAAGCCTGTTTTGATTCTGCTTGATTTTACTAAACCATTTCAAGTAAAATGTGATGCCAGTGGAGAGGCCATTGGAGCTGTGTTGAGTCAGGATGATAGGCCTGTAGCCTATTTCAGTGAAAAGCTGAATGACACCAGAAGAAAGTATTCCTCTTATGAGAAGGAATTCTATGCAATTGTTCAGGCACTGAAGAAATGGAGACATTACTTGATGTCCAGGGAGTTTGTATTATATTTTGACAATCATGCTTTGCAGTATATTGTACAGCAGCCCAAGTTGAAACATAATCATGCTAAATGGGTTGAGTATCTCCAAAGTTTTAAATTTTTTTTTATACATATAAGTGGCCAAGCCAATAAAGTAGCTGATGCTTTGAGTAGGAGGCACATGCTTGTTCAAGAAACAAATTTTGAAGTTGTAGGGTTTGATTTCCTGAAAGAATTGTATAAAACAAATCCAGATTTTAAGGAAGCATTTGAGGCATGTAATAACCCTGTTTTAACAGATAGAAGCCAGTGGCTGGATTATTTCTTGTAGGGGGACTTACTATTTAGAAGAAGCCAACTGTGTGTACCAAAATGTCCCATGAGAGAAAATTTGATCAAAGAGCAGCATAGTGGTGGACTTGCTGGACACTTTGGTACTGATAAGACTTATGAGCAGCTGAGTCACTTTTATTTTTGGCCCAAGATGAGAGCAGAAGTGGACAATTTTGTGAAGAATTGCAAGATTTTTCAACATGCTAAAGGAAGGAGCCAGAATGCAGGATTGTACACTCCCTTACCTATTCCAGACATGCCTTGGGACATGGTGAGTATGGATTTTGTTCTAGGATTGCCCAAGACTCAGAGAGGGAATGATATAATCTTTGTTGTAGTGGACAAATTCTCCAAAATGGCACATTTTATTCCATGTTATAAAACTAGTGATGCCACCCATGTTGCTAACTTGTTCTTCAAAGAAGTTGTTAGATTGCATGGGTTACCCAAGAGTATTGTTTCAGACAGAGACACTAGATTTGTGGGGCATTTTTGGAGGACACTGTGGAAGAAACTTGGAACTAAACTAAGTTTCAGCTCAGCTTATCATCCTTAGACTGATGGACAAACTAAGGTAGTGAATAGGAGTCTGGGAAATTTATTGAGAAGCCTTGCAGGAGAACATCCCAAACAGTGGGATCATATTTTTCCCCAGGAAGAATATGCATATAATGACTCACCAAACAGGAGCACCGGGTAGAGTCCATTTCATATTGTTTATGGAATACACCCCAGAGGAATATCAGAGTTAAGAAATCTGGGAAGAGCAGAGCTAAGGAGTGCAGATGGTGAGGAATTTGCTTCAGAGATCCAGGCCATACATGAACAAGTGAAACAACAACTACAAGGCAGAAACATCAAATACAAAAACATAGCAGACTTGAGCAGAAAAGAAGTTCACTTTGAAGTAGGAGATCAGGTTTTGGCACACTTGAGGAAGGAGAGATTCCCAAAGAAGCAGTACAACAAATTGAAGTTCAAAAAGATTGGGCCATGCAAGATACTTCGGAAATTTTCTGCAAATGCTTATGAGATTGAATTACCTCCTGATGTTGGAATATCTCCCATTTTTAATGTTGCAGATTTGTATAAGTATGAAGATGATGGTGCAGAAGAAAGAGCAGTAGACAGGGAACCGATTGAGTGGAAAGAACAACTACCTCCAGCGCAGCCATTGCAACCAGAGAAGATATTGGATAAAAGACCATTCAGAAGAACTAGAGGACAAGAGTACTTTTAGTACTTGATCAAATGGAAGGATAAGCCAGAGGAAGATGCCACTTGGATGACTGAAGAAATGTTGCAGAAGATAGGCAGATCAGTGGGAGAGCTCATGGATAGGAGCCCATGAAGAAAATTGCCCTCGGGAGTCTGATGCAGGGGCATTAGACACTAGCCAGCAATGTAGGAGTTTTGTCCACATGTTGTGGCTAGGAGGGTTTGAAAACATTTGAATTGTTACAGCTAGGTGTCAATGCCTTAGCTGATTGTATTATTTAGATTAATTAGAGTCATATAAGTCGAATAGCTTAGTTAGTCTAGCTGTCATATTCCAGTTAGTTGAATTATTTTAATTAGGCTGTTGATTTCCTAAAACGGTCCTCTCAGAGGAACCGAAGAGTCATATGTTTATGTATATAATTGTAATCCCTCAGATGTATAGAGGAGAGAAGAGAGAGCAAGAGGAAGAGAGATCTCTGCAATAAACTCTGTGTGTTACAATTGTTTCCAGTTAAATGATTTCTAAGCTTGTTTCCATTGGAGCGACTCGAATCTTTGTCTATGAAAGGATTGTTTAATTGCGAAGCGATTGAATTCTGTATATATATATAATCACTGAGTCGAGTCACTGTATCGACTCCGCATTAATCTGTCTGTGATTTCCCTTAAATTTATTCGAATAAACCCTGTTAAATCAATGTTACCCACAGGCAAGGTCTGTGCAGAGAAATTGTGGTCGTGAACGCGTTTAATTGGAATATTTCCCGTTCTGTACAGAAATAGAATTGTTGCTTCGAACCGAAACCGCGGTTTAGGCATGAGTTAGAGAACGAGGAGGATCGTGCAACTGGCGTGAACCATAGTTAAACACTGTGCAAAAACCGCGAGTGGTTTTGGAAGGCGGGTTGCCCATATCGCACCGCTTTTGCGGAGAAGGTGGTATTCTCCGAATTGAAGCGATCCCATAGAACCATCGACACGTGGCACCGGATGGGAGTACAAAACCGCCCTTTCCGTATTTCATCGCACGTTGAAGTCAATACGAGGACGCCAAGCGATATCGTTGAGAGTCGTCGATCTGACGCAGAGTCATCGGACGGTGGTCACACAATGAAGATGCATGGAATTTAACCTAAGGTACGGGCGTACATTTGATTGGTCCATTGACCGTAGAGGTGGGGTCCAGGACTAAAATTTTATTACACAGTCATTTATTCAAACAGTGCGGAAGGTTTAAACATTGGTTATACAGCTTGGATTATTAATATAAGCTCGAATATTAATATAAAGTTTCGAAAGGCATAATTTAAGATTCGGGAATATAAATTGAAGTTTAAACATTGTGGATAGTATTATTTATCAAATTCTACGAATTTGATAATTAAATAAAAATAAATTGAAAGAGCCACGTGGGGTAAACAAAAAGGAAATGAGGACAGAGCCACGTCACGATTGACCAACTCCCCTTGGGGTTGAATTTCAGCGTTGTTGCGTCACTTTCCCTTATTAATGACATTATCTTGTGATGTTTTTGTTATTATTATTAATTATTTCGATTTATATTTTCTTATCATCAAGACTAATGCTAAGTAACAAATAAAAGAGTACACAAGATGTAGGCACACTACGAGGGAAAAACCCCACTCTAGGGGAAAATGTAGTCAAAATTCTTCCTTTAGTAGATTCAAGATGAGACAACCAGGACCCTTACAACTTAGCCTCGAGATTACCTCCATCAAGTCATCCTCCTTTCATTGTGTTTTCATATTGAGGTTCATATCACTGTGTTAGCACTAAATATTTGCAACACCGAAACGCCATTATTGTACTACAACTGATATCTTCTTACTGTGAAACCTTCTCTCTATGGTGTCAACGAAACTTCATCACTGTAGTAGTACCCAAACTGTGGAAACACTGAAATCATCAAACCTCTTCCCTGTAATGCCACCGAAACATCATTTCTGAGATCACCACAATCTTCTTGTGAAATCTGAGCTTCTGTTGCATCACCAAAAATATTCTTTCTGAATTGTTGTACGGACTTATCTCACTGAGATCATCGAAATCATCTTCTGAAAATGCAAGCTTATGTTCTATGTTTTTGGTCGAAGGGTGCACTCCTATTTATTGTAGTTTCCCTCTTGTAATGAGTTGGCATGAAACCTTGAAGAGATGTGTCTTGTAGGTCGACTTGCTAATGTATGATTTTGAGGTTGACTTGAAGAGAATTCTTTCAATAGAAATGAGACTTAGACTTGATGGAGGAGTCTTCACAAATTGACTTTGATAATAACCTAAAGCCTACAATGGATGCTTGACTTATAACAATTGACCTAGCATGAAACCCAAGGTTTAACAAGTCAAATAAAATAATAATAAAATTCTTTTCACTTTCTTTTGACAAATATATTACATTTTTACTTCAAGTACAATAATGAAGACCAAACCTAGTTACATTTTCCAACAAGTTCCAACTCAGATCTGAACACAATCTTCTTAAAATATTTTGCATGTGGTTCATTTCTATGATCGGTGTAGAAATATCGCTCTGATACCATGTAGAAAATCTACCAATGGATTTAATCTGATCTTGTAATGTACTAAACCAATATATTGAATACTAGGTTGATTGCATGGTAGGTGATGTGGTGCTAATGTGGTAAGATGACTCGACTCTAATTATAGAGAATTTTGTTTATATTATTTAAAATTTATCATTTTTAAAAATATTTAGTGTAAATGAGTATTTTTGACAATAAGATGTTATTTATTGTGCTGAAAAGTGCTCTTTACTTCAATATGGAAGAGATGTAAAGGTGTTCTTTAGTTTTAGTTCAATAAGATGTTATTTATTGAGTTGAAAGGTGCTCTTGAGTTCAACATAGAAAAAAAGTGCTTTTTAATTCAATATTGAAAAGATGTTGTAATGTTCTGTTATCAAATATTTTGATTCTATTTAAATTACATAAAAATAAATTAATTTAAATTAAATTAATAAAATTAATAATTATAATGATTAATTAAAATATTTTGAATTTATAAAATTAAAAATAAATAAAATAAAATAAATAATTATAAATATTAATTACTAATAATTAAATTAGTCTAGCTTAATCTTGACTCATGAGATCTATCAAATATTTTAAAAATCAAGTTTTACACTTCAAAAAAAACTTGCAACTTGAATTTTTTCTTCCATTAAACTTAATAAATCAAAAATTAAAATAAATCTACATTAATTATTCTTCATATTAAAAATCGACATAAAATCTTTCATCATATTCACTGAGATGATAATAGACTATAAATCACAATTCCGTTCATTGATTTAAATGATGGGTTCCACAAGTCCAAGGAGACTGAGAAGTTGAGGAACATTTTGGCAAGTTTTCTTGGGTAGTTTTAGAATTATGGAAATAAACGTAGGCATTTGATTTAAGTGGAATTTATAAAAAAAAAATGCTAATTACTAGATTTAACTATTAAGTTGGCCAAATTAGCGTCAATAAATGTGACATTGAGCAGTATATACCCTTGCATTCCTCGATCATGGCGATGAAAGGGCTGTGATTGTGCATCTGTTGGCCAAATATGGGAAGACTGCACTGGAGTTAACTTCTTCGTCTCCTTTTTTTGACCGCGGCCCTTTATGTTGCGATTAAGAAAAACGTAGATTTGCAATCTCTTCTCCACGGAATTGCATGTCCATGAAAAACAGCAAGAAAAACAGAATCAGAATGGACTGAAGGTTTTTTTGAGCGAGGAAAAGACAGAGTAATAATATCTCCAAGGGTGGAGCTTTGGCACTTGCAGATGTACGTAATAAAGCTTTATTGCCTGTGAGGATACCAATCACCGTGGCTCTCACGCTGAATGTGGCGCGCTTACTTGCAAGACACAGAAAACGAGGTTAAAAATTTCGGTGGAAATGGCGAATTCGATCTCGGTTTAGGGTTTGCATCAGAATCGTCGGTTCAATGTTAACGGTTTTCATTTTTCATGAGGATGCTGTTTTTTGCAATTATATATTTATTTTTTCTAATTTATCTCTTATCACTTTTATAATTAGGTAACTGCTAAGTGTTTGCATTTGCTCGGAGGGAAAACGGTAATAGTTAAGTATTTTAATTTATTAATACAAATTATTATAATTTTGGATTAGAGAGATTAAAGTCTTTTGTGTAAAATTTAAAAAAAAATATACATTTCAACATATCTAAAATGGATGTAAATCGGGTATATATATATGAATATACTCAAATAGTTTTTTATACTATTATTTTTTATTAATTTTAATTAAAATTTGATAAATATTTTTAAAAATTTGAATTTATATATATATGGAAAATCTATCATAATTAAGTTGTCAAACCAACAATAATTATAAATAGTTACTATTCTCAAATGCTTTGACCCATCACAGTGATTCAAGAAAAACCAAACCTCTGGAATTATCCAATTAAATATATATGAATTCAATGTCTTGAAAATTCCCTAGACTATTCAATAATAATGTTGATGTGGGAATACAAGTGAACCAATTAGCATCTAGCATGTAGCAGGTTGATTGCATGGTAGGTGATGTGGTGCTAATGTGGTAAGATGACTCTAACTAGAGAGAAATAATGGAGAAATAATGCGGTAAGATGACTCTAATTAGAGACCAATAATAGGCTTCTTGTTCCTTATTTAAAATATAGAACGCTTATAAGCAGTAGAACGCTTGTACTTGGCACGCTCGGAGATGATGGAGGTTAAAGAAACAACTGATGGCCAGCAGTGGATGTCAGAAAACGCTGGGGAACCACGCCGAATGCGGAGGAGGTTAATGCATAAGTTTAGCATACAAGGTAGGAAGGAAATCAACTGCCGATTAGTAGACCTGCCAGATGAAGCGAAGGGAGAGGAACAAAGCCATCAAATGGTCAATCGATATGTAACGGTTCTCGTCACCGTGATATATCAATTCTCTGTTCTACCCATGGCGTGTAACAATGATTGTGAGAAAACGGCTATTTCCTGTAAGCAGTTATTCTGTGAGTTGAAAAGAGTCTTTACTTGTTCAGGTTTTAAAGAAATTAAAGAAATTGAACCCTGTTTCCATAGCCCGTCCATAGGAAATTTAATGTTCTGCCCCAAGTTAAATTCTGAAGCCCGAGAGCAATTGCGCCTCTGCAAAAATTTTATAAATAGCAATGAGTCTAGGTTGTATGTCCTGCATGTAGGAAACTCCTGGCATTGTTTTCAATTTTATTTACAAACCCCCTTCACCAGCATCAAAACAAACTTCATGGGCATTCGCTGTCACAGTTCTAAGATAGGGTCCGGGGATAGGGGAAAGGTCGGTGTTATACGGTTTTTCGCTTGTACTGCATGAGCATTCGTTTTATAGGAGCTGAATCCTGGGCTACAATTATCGAAATGTGAAAATTGAACTTCCCATATGACCAAAATAGATCTACATTACTTCGTATGCAGTCTAGTCTTAATTGAAGTTGGTATGTCATAGCAGGCTTCTACTATTATGGCCCTCAGCAAATTTCTTCTAAAAAAGTCTCTGTCAAGGTTACTGTGTTAGTCAATTACGCCATACATCAGTCAGCCAACTCAGCAAAAAAAGCATCTCCACCAGTAAGTAACAAAGTAGAAGACTCCATCATTTCCTACAAAAAAAAATTCATTAACTTTGCTCTGCAATATACAGGATTCTCTTACATTTAAACATGGCAATTACTTTCTCAAGTTTTCATGGCGAGAGGTCAATCTGGGAAATAGAAAAGTACTCGAAAAGGAAAGAAAGAACAAACAAACCAGAAGGAGGAGGGCCCAAGTAAATGTGGCAGGAAAACTCACAAAGAAGTTCTTGAAAACATCTCCGACCTCGATGAAGCTGGTAACCCAATTCAAATTCGTAAAACAATCCATGGATGGGAAAGGGAGAGCTCCCATGAAGAATAAGAAATAAAGTAGCATGAGGCAACTTTTGATTTTCTATGTGACCCAGGAAGTACGAGAGGAAGGGTCTCACTGTTCCATCAATCGGTGAACAAATACTGGAAACTCAAATGCATCTTGGCAAAAGCCATGGCAGGAATGCAAGACACTGGAGGTAACTCAACAGTAGTAGCAGAAATCCAGCAAATAAAGAAAGAGATTTGAGATATTGCCAACTCTCAGTACCATGTAATGGCAAGGATTGGGAGGATCGAATGTCAAATTCAAGGGCTACAACAAGTTGAGATGTCGGGATCCACTGCAAAGGACCCGACCCCAATAGACTCGTCAGCTAGGTCAATCTTATGTTTCCTGTTTCCATTATTATTTTTGAATGCTTTTGGCGGAAAGCTTTTTGAGCTACTATTTAAAATGTTGTTTTTATGGACAAAGTAACATAGTTATAATAGAAAGTAGAAGGAAAAAAATGTACCAATACTGGTTGGCATTTAATTCTCTAAGGTGGCCAACAGACTTGGTTTCATTCGGGCAGGTTGAGGCTAAGCCATGCATTACTACTTGTATAGCAACTTGTTTTTTGATTAATAGAAAATAGAAAGGCTCTATTTAACTTATAAAAAAATAAAAAAATAGTGAATTTATAATTTTTTAAAAATTTAATAATATAATGTATATTACAAAATAATGTGGGAACATGACTCTAATTAGAGAGAAATAATATGGCAGATAAGGTAACATCTTTTTCCTTATTTAAAATATATATTATTTTTTTAATAATTAAAAATAATAATGAATTTATATTTTAAAATAATAATAATAATATAATGTATATTACAAAATAATGTGGTACGATGACTCTAATTAGTGAGCAATAATATGGTGCATGACTACGTAACATCTTGTTCTTATTCCAAATATATATATTAATTTTTTTTATAATTAAAAATAATAATAAATTTATAATTTTTTTAAAATTTAATAATATAATGTATATTACAAAATAATGGAGCAATATGATTTTAATTGGAGAGCAAGATGACTTAACCTCTTGTTTCTTATTTAAAATATATATTAATTTTTCTTATAATTAAA
This sequence comes from Pinus albicaulis, assembly GCA_034641835.2. NCBI lineage: Eukaryota > Viridiplantae > Streptophyta > Pinopsida > Pinales > Pinaceae > Pinus > Pinus albicaulis. The sequence continues at coordinate 1,990,222,094 of CM076578.1, forward strand.
AATAACAATGAATTTATAATTTTTTAAAAATTTAATAATATAATGTATATTAAAAAATAATGTGGTAAGATAATTCTAACTAAATAGCAATAATATGGCAGATGAGGTAACATCTTGTTCTTTATTTAAAATATGTATTAATTTTTTTTATAATTAAAAATAATAATAAATTTATAATTTAAAAAAAAAATTAATAATATAATGTATATTACAAAATAATGTGGTAAGATGATTCTAATTAGAGATTAATAACATGGCAAATTCTAACATCTTATTCTTTATTTAAAATATATATTAATTTTTTTTATAATTAAAAATAATAATGAATTTATAATTTTTTTTAAATGTAATAAAATAATGTATATTACAAAATAATGTGATAAGATGACTCTAATTAGAGAGAAATAATATGGCAAATGACATAACATCTTCTTCCTCATTTAAAACATATATCAATTTTTTTATAATTAAAAATAATAATAAGTTTTAATTTTTTATAAATTTAATAGTATAATGTATATTGCAAAATAAGTGATTTAATATTTAATTTATATTACACCTGTTAAAAATATATACCCAAATTAAAAAATCCACCAATCAAATACAATATCATCACATGTATAATTGAGACACTTGTCCCATCCAAATTGTGTAGATGAGGTTTATCCTAATGAAATTGATAGAAAAGATGAAATTCCATCAATACTTTGTGTACAAATTCTTGCCAGAGCTCGGGTGAGATCATGCATAACGGACACAACATGTAAGATTTCTCTTTTCTCTTGTCTTTTCAGCTGAACGAATAGCTACCTAGATTTTAGGACTATTCTATTTTTGGGCATCTTGTGCTGTAGGAATTAATGTATTTTTGAGAATAAAGCACTAGATTTAAGGTCCATTGTCTTGAAAATTGTGACTTCTTTTCTGGAAATTGGTCATGGAGACCTAAGTGTCGTCAACGTTAATGGACCCTCCAACACCTTAGCAACATCTTAACAACATCTCTCCTCTCCTGTTGGTTATTTTGATGGAGCCTCTACCCATGGAGCATGTGGGTATGGGGTTACCATCATCCTCAGTCTTTCCCTGGCCTTTCATTTTTTTGGTCAGAGGGCTCTGGCAATGGAGACCTAAGTGTTATCAATGTTGATGGACACTCCAACATCTTAACAACATCTCCATTGCTGGTTATTGTTGATGGACTCTCCAACATCTTAACAACATCTTCACTATTGGTTATTTTGATGGAGCCTCTGCCCATGTAGCATGTGGGTATGGGGCTACCATCATCCTCAGTCTTTCTCTAGCCTTTCATTTTTCCGGTGAGAGGCTCTGTCACCAATATGAGAGATGACGTGCTGGCATTATGGGGATTATTCATTGTACATATTGGCTTGCAATTGATGAGATTTTGATAATATGGGATTCAAAGGCAGTTATTTACTGGGCCAAGTGCCAATCATCTTTATAGGTACCATCATTATGACATTGGTTGGAGAAAATTATGTCTATGATAGATACTTTCATCTCTATCTCTTTCTGCGACATTTATCAGGAGCAAAATTCTTTGGCAAACATTCTTTCCAAGAGAGGGACTTCTGTCCTTGTCAAATCCGGTTCGACTTCCTCGTCAATGGATCCATTACTAGTTCAGGGAATTTTTTCGTCTAACCATGGCACTGGTCTTTGTTTTTTTGGCTTTTTTCCTTGTTCTAGTCGATGCTTCATTTTCAGTTTTCTCAGTTGTCTTCAGGGCTCTTTTTTTCATTTTGAGTTTTTGGTGTGGCCATCTCTGTGTCTGACTCTTTTTGTACTAGATTCTGATGTAGCAAAAGATCTTCGTTTAACATAAACCGCATGGACCTGTGGGTTATGGGCCCACGTAAACAGTCGAAATATTTTTAACCGCGGGCTTCACAATATCAAAACGAAATCGCAATCGCAATATAACAAATATGTCGCTTATAGCCGAGAACCCTTTTCGAGACTTCACAACTTCATATAGAATATCAACCGCAATATATGATATATCGTAGATTTATCGACACACACTCCAACCCGCATCACCAACTTAGCTTCCTTTCGCAAATCGCAACATATGCATTTCGCCATTCGCGATGATTAACATTTCGTATTTCACCACAACACTTATTTCCCGTGAAGTGCGAAGTAGTGCTAAGTCGACACACCTCCTCCCGATTTCGCATCACAACTATTTAAATTAACTTGCGAATTCTCTAATGGTAACAGCTATGTAGTGCGATGTGCGATGTCGCTCAGACCTCGACCGCCACATGTGTCGTTCTCATCGCATCACGAGTTAAATCATTTAACTTCATAAATCTTCATATGTAATTTAAACAATTGTTGATGTGATGTTGCGTAGTCTCTCCTGTTGCGATTGAAACTCTCCTCCGTTGATCTATTCCTAGATCCAACAGTTCTCCCGTTCGCTTATTTGTGGAATTCGCATTTAAATAAACTGTCTCTGCCATAATCTGTCTACGACAAAGTTCATAGGAACTTCGTCCCTTGCACTCACGCACACCATTTATCAATTTACAAAAAAGAATGTATATGTAAACAACACAGGGACACACACAATCTAGATTACTCCTGGATGTGTAATAACACACATATTCATTTATTTCCCTGAGCTCGAGTTACAGTCTAAGGCCTCACGGCTTGAATTACAAATTTCCTTGCGACTACATTGCGCTCTACTCTATATATCCTCTCACACAACACACTCACTATATAAAGGAAATTACAAAGGGAGTGGATCGTTTAAGGTCCATGAGTTTCTCCCACAATCACTCAACGAACCCTTAAATCTCTCTATTTGTATACATGGCAGATAATTACAGTTTAATCAAGTCTTCTAGAGACTTATCAATTCCATTATTTTAGCTCTATTTGAACAGAATTTGCCCCAGTTTACAAGTGCTTGTCCACGTTTCATCCTTCAAGCATTTAATTTGAATTATGGCCTGATGCTCCTGCATCAAACTCCCAAAGTACAAAACTTTTTATGAAATCCTGGTCATATGCCTCCTTCATCCCTTAGCAATTCTACCCACATCCTCTGTGGAATTTCCTTTATGATCTTTCCGTGAGCTGCAACAAAACCTCTGCAGTAATAAGTCCTCCATTCTACACAATACCTCACCAAGCTTCTCTCCTCTGAGATCAATCTTTCAACATCTCTCTGGTTCTCTTTCTCTGGAACCATTTGAGCACTCCTTGCTCTAGGCTACTGCAATATTCTCACCTTCTTCTGCCACTACCTATACAACAATATAAAGACCACAAACTCTCTAATCTTCAACAAAACTGTACCTCCTCCTTTTGCACGCAAACTCTTTCTCGCAGGAAACCTTTCCCTGCTCTGATACCACTTTGATGCAGCGAAAAAACTGCATTTAACATAAACCACGTGGACCTGTGGGTTATGGGCCCACGTAAATAGTCGGAAGCTTTTTAACCGTGGGCTTCACAACATCAAAATGAAATCGCAACTGTAATATGACACATATGTCACTTATAGCCGAGAACCCTTTTCAAGACTTCGTAGCTTCATACAGAATAACAACCGCAATATATGATATATCGCAGATCTATCGACGCACACTCCAACCCGCATCACCAACTCATCTTCCTTTCGCAAATCACAACATATACATTTTGCAATTCGCGATGATTAATATTTCGCAGTTTTCCGCAACACTTATTTCTCACGAAGTGCGAAGTAGCACTGAGCCGACACACGTCCTCTCGATTTTGCATCACAACTATTTAAATTAACTTGTGAATTCTCTAATGGTAACCGCTATGTAGTGCGATGTGCGATATCGCTCGGACCTCAACTGCCACATGTCTCGTCCTCGTCGCATTGCGAGTTAAATCATTTAACTTGCGAAATATTCATATGTAATTTAAACCCTTGTCGATGCGATGTTGCGCAGTCTCTCCTGTTGCGATTGAAACTCTCCTCCGTTGATCTGTTCCTAGATCCAACGGTTCTCCCATTCGCTTATCTATGGAATTCGCATTTAAATAAATTGTCTCTGTCACACTCCGTCCACGGCGAAGTTCATAGGAACTTCGTCCCTTACACTCACGCGCACCATTTATCATTTTACAGAAAATAATGTATATGTAAACAACACATAGACATGCAAAATCTAGATTACGCCTAGATGTATAATAACACACATATTCATTTATTTCCCCGAGCTCGAGTTACAGTCTAAAGCCTCACGGCCTGAATTACAAATTGCCCTGCGGCTACATTGCACTCTGCTTTATATATCCTCTCACACAACACACTCGCTATATCAAGGAAATTATAAAGGGAGTGGATTGTTAAAGATCCATGAGTTTCTTCCACAATAGCTCAACCAACCCTTAAATCTCTCTATTTGTATATCTCTCTATTTGTATATGTAATAGATAATTACAATTTAATCAAGTGTTCTAGAGACTTATCAATTCCATCCTTTTAGCGCCGTTTGAACATAATTTACCCCAATTTACAAGTGATTGTCCACGTTTCACCCTTTAAACATTTAATTTGAATTATGGCCCGATGCATTGGATTCAGGGTCCTCTCGTGAAGTTTTGGTCCATTGTCTCGGGCTCTAGCCCTTTGATGTTCCTCCCGGCGTTCTTTCACTCTCAATGTTTGTAGTTAATTGAGGCTAATAATTTCTCTCAGATTATAGAATATGTACAAATTAATTGAGGCTAATAGATGCTCTCAGATTAATCAAAGTTGTTTTTTCTTTTGAATTTTTTTTATTTCTCAAATTCCGGCCAGAGCTAGATTATCCACGACGAACACAACATGAAGTTTGGAGCACCAGCAAAATGAAATCGTTTCATATCTATAATCTGGATTTTCAAAAAAATTCGCCAAATTTCTTCAAAATCAAGTTATAATTTTTAGCATTTATCTGTGATTTAATTAGTTACTTATTTGATGTTAATGTTATGAGCAGACGTTGAACATGAAAGACTATTGAGCCATACTGTCAATAAATTTAAGTTGTATTTCATTGGAGCTAGTTTGCGAAGAAGCACGACTCAATTCATTGCTTTAACTTACCAACGCTCTGAAGGAGTACCATGATCAGGGACCGTACAAAGACGAATGTTGAGCCCATACTGTGAAAAAATTTATAATATATTTCATTAGATCTGGTTTATGGAGAAATCACGCTGAGGATATCAATAAATTGGTCAAATAGTCATTATCGGCAGAGGCTGACGTCCTTCATCCCAAGGCCTCTGTTCTGTAATTTTATTTTTAATTTTTTTACACTGATACGTCGCCATGGCTTCGTAGGGCCAAGGAGGCCCCTCAACCTCACGATTGATATAAACACGGAGAATTCGCCATAGAAAAACATGATTTTACCATAGGAAATGGCAAGTACAAAGTTCCCAGTGCCTCGTCCAAGATAAATAATACATTCTCCACTCCCTCAAGGTTTGTTCCTTCGGGACAAAATACATGGATCAGAAGCACCGACATTTTGCATTACGAATCATGGCCCAAAAATGTTCATAACCCGGTTTTCTCGTGCGCTGGAACTCAACAAAAATCGTAAATTCCCTCTGGTCAGCTTGGATTTCATAAACTGCTCGGTCAAACATGGTGGTTGGGGGATTTTGGAGACTCATTCCTTCAACTCGGCACTCTTACTTAGAAAACTTTTGGAGGGCTTTCACAAACACCAGACTTTGGAACCATATTATAAAAATCAAATGTCTCGAGAAAGAGACTTCATTGACTGGATTCGAGCTGGTGTACCGGATCCACAACAGTGCTTGTTTCATAGCGCAACTTTCTCCACAACAAGCACTGGCTATTCAACAATCTAAAATGGGATGTCGGAAAGTGTTCCATTTCTAAAATCGGCCTCGATCCTCTATCCAGAATAACAGGTCCTCACCTTTTATCCTTTCAACTTATCATTTTTTTTTGCATAATAATGGTTTATATGTGTTACAGGACATTGCAAACAAAAATCTCTCATACTTCATATATAATCACTCGAAAGACGAGAAAGAGATGGAAATCCCTACTCATTTGATCCATGAATGGAATTCATACATCAATGATCTAAGACTATCAGGGATTGTACTCTCCTCTAAAGAAGATAGATTTACGATTTACTTGGTGTGGCGGATCACAACGAGATAGACTGAAAACATATGAGACATATGAGATAATCCACCAGCCTCACCGAAACAATCTTATCTTTCCTTGGTTGGTAAGAAGTTGGAAATTGAATTTCCCACTCAAAATAAAATGTTTCTCTTGGCTAGTGGTGCATAACAGGATTTTGACTTAGGACATACTCAGCAAGAGGGGCTTCCAGGGGTTGGGAAGATGCTACCTCTGTAAATATGCAAGGGAAGACATTAATCATATTTTATACTATGTCCTTTCACCTCCTTTGTTTGGAAAAATGTGATTAATATGACTAATCCCTTTGCAACTTGGGACCACTCCGATATCCTTTCTTTCCTTGGTGATTGGCCTGAGGACCACCCAAAACACTGATCGCTAGTGTTTTTCATCATATGGGAAATTTCGAGAACCAAAAATGCCCTCACTTTTGAGAATATCCCTTCCAACATATGGAAAACCAGCTGCAACATTTTCTCATTCTATCTAGAATACTCTCGTGTCAATCAATCGACCCCTGAAATCCCTTCACCTCCTCGTAACATATGGTCTTCCTTCCCAGTGGGCTTTTTTGATGGTGCCTCTTCTTTTGACTCTTGTGGATGCAGAATGGTTATCTACCTAAGTCCTGAGAGACTCTACAGGTTCCATTGGCACTACAGTATTGGATCTAATTCATGAGCATAACTCCTTTCTCTCTGGGGGGTCCTTTTCTGTGCATCTTGGCTTGACATCTCAAATCTCACTGTCTTTTGGGACTCCAAATCCATTATTGTAAATTTATGTAGATGTTCTATGCTTGATGCAATTTTACTTTTATAACAACAATCACATAAACAGTTAAGTAAAATGATGATAGAACATACCAGTGGATCTATAGAAGACAAACGAGAAACAAGAGAATGTGTTGGTGCGTTACAGCGGTCAGCAGGATGCTTCAACCAGCAAAGTCTTTTTGGTCGGCCAACCCAGAATGTGTCACAACAGTCCTCAAATCAATCACCCAGTCAACACAAAGTCAACCCCAGAAAAGTCAACGTAGTCCATAAAAAGTCAACGCAGGGCAACAACAATAAAGTCAACACAACTCCAACTTCGGTCAACCTTTTGACCTCGATTTTTGTGCCAATGAGTACGACCTTCAAAAATCGAACTCTCCACAAAATTTCAGCCAATTCGGACCATGCGTTGACCAAAGTCAACGCTAGTCAAACTTGCCCAGAAACCCTAACTACAGAAATTTCATCCTTTTTCCAGTTGCAGCTACTTCGTCCTTTTCCCATGTGAGAACTGCTTCTTCGATGCTCGTATCCAATGAGAAGTGTGTGGATGAGATGAGTGAAATGCTCTCCAACGTTGATTGTATTCATATCCATCATTGAGGTGTGTGACACATCTGCTAGGGGCGTAAAACCTTAAGGCCGACCTGCACTTAAATTTATTATAAATAATAAATTCAAAATAAATGTTCTTCTCATCAGATTAAAATCAATTTTATATCGATTTTACACCTCTCTAAAAGAGGAATCCAATACAAATATTGGAATCTTCATCTGAGCATCCCAAGATGGAGTTTGGACCTAGTTGTCCAAATTTAACACTCCCTCTCAACTAGGGAGAACTCCATCCACCAGTGCAATCAAACATCGTGCGTCATCCCGCCGTAACTTGCTTTGCTGGCCTCTTTATTTCAGAACAGAAGTGGGCGAGTCACAAAGACATCATCCCCCGACTGACAAATTCAGCCCAGAGGTCAAAACCTCTATCGGACTCACAAAGAGTCTCCAACCAACCCGAAGTTGGTTCATTTGACCCGAAGTCAGGCGGAGGTCTGAGGCCTCACTAGACTTGATCCCAGATCAAGTGGTTGGACTGTGCCATCCTAGATAGAGAGTACGACAATTTCTGATGCGTCCATCAGTCTTTGCTACTTGTCTCTAGCCTTTCCCATCTCATTGGCCAAATGAGAGGTACTTCCCATGAGCCCTAAACTCAATGGGTAGGATGCATACGGGGCATAGATAATGAGAGGTGAACCAACTCAATAATCACAGCGGTGGGGTCCAAGCACACCAACAAGGTTCAGTAAGCCTAGCCTTGTGGTTGCTCATAGCTCCGAGAAGCTGTCCCCAAAGCCCCCAGAGCTCCCAGAGCTCATCGTCCAACAGGACCCTCAGAATAGGGTCGTTCCACGATACCAAGATTCTCATGGAAGGTTAGGAACATGACCTTCCCCAAGGGCATTGTGAGAATATCCGCGACTTGCTTATCAGTTCCTATATGATCGAGCCTTATAGCGCCTCGCTGTACCATATCCCAGATAGTGGTACCAGCCATCAACATGCTTGGATCATTCGTGGAACATGGGATTCTATGACAAACAAATTCCCCTCTAGTTATCACAAAGGATAACCATGGCATCTAGCACATGCTCGAACAACTCACTAAAGAGCTTTCGCAACCAAGTGACTTCACAACAGGCCATACATGTTACAATGTATTCGGCCTCAGCGGTGCTCAAGGCTACCGACTTTAGTTTCCTGCCCGAAGCAGATCTACATGTGAAGTAGCATCTAGATGTGATCTTGCGATCCACCACACTGCCAGCCCAATCGTCATTAGTATATCCATGGAGCGTCATACTCCCGGCAGTGTATCTTAGCCCATGGTCTATCGTGCCTTAGAGATATCTCAAGAGTTTCTTGGCACCAACCCAGTGAATGTTATGATCAACCATGTGTTGACTCAAAGTCTTCACTGCACAACATACGTCCGGATGGATGTTGCCTAAGAACATCAGGGCCCCTACGAGTTGACGATACTCAGTAGGATTTTCCAATACGGGCCCAGCAGCGCTGCCACTCAACTTCTTAAAGTTGAGTTCCATCAGTGTCGACACTTTCTTACAGTCCACCATACGAGAAGCTTCATAATGTATTTTCCTTAAGAAAGGAAAATCTCGCCAGGTTTCTGCTAGACCTCCAGGCCTAGGAAGTAGTGCATCAGTCCTAGGTCCTTCATCTCGAACTCAGCAGCGAGCTACCTCTTGCATTGATGAATGAGAGGGTCAGCACCTGTCAGAAAGAGGTCGTCCACATACAACTCCAGAATGAGAGGCTTCCCCTAGACAACCTTGAAGTAAAGGTTCGGATCAACATTAATTCGAGTGAAGCCCAGCTTTATCAAGTAGCTATCTATCCTCTCGTAACAAGCTCTGGGTGCTTGCTTCAACCCATAGAGGGCTTTCTTCAATCTACAGACATGAGTGTCCCAATCCTGGACTTCAAACCCTAGAGGTTGTTCTACATACACCTCTTCTTTTATTGCACCATGTAGAAAAGCGGTCTTGACATTCATTTGATGAAGACTCCATCCTTGCGTAGCAGCAAGGGCTATGATTGATCGGATGGTGGTATATCGTGCCACAGGTGCAAATATGTCATCATAGTCTATTCCTTCCTTTTGAGAGAAGCCACGGGCAACAAATATTGCCTTGAACTTTTCAGCACTTCCATCAGATCCATGCTTGATCTTGTAGAGCCATTTGCGGTGACAACTAATTTGTCCTTTGGTCTTGGAACCACATCCCAGACATCATTATTCATTATGGACTCATATTCTTCGTGCATAGCATCCTTCCAAACTTGATGCTTTACGGCTTCCTCAAAAGATCCAGGTTTAGATAATAGTACTCATGGCAGCCAGATACCCTTAGTATCTACATGGCTTCTTGCTTTCTCGGAATGTCCCCCTCGAGGCAGCATGTCCCTCAACATCTTGATTTCCATGCCTTGCTTCATGATTTTCCTCAGATCTCGGAAGATCTACTACTTTCTTAAGGGAAGCATCTTCATCAAAAAGGACATCATGGCATATCTCTACTTCCCTTTGACCAGGTACATAGACTCTATAGGCCTTAGATATTTCACTGTAGCCCACACACATTGTGGTCTCCCTCTTGATGCTAGCTCCTCTGTAAACGTTCCTAAACTCGTTTGTCTCATATAAAAAGAACATCCTGTCAAGGATGTCACGAGCAGCATACCATACATATCAGAATGTATCTATGCAAGACATCAAATGTCTTTGTGACGCTTGAGGGGAGAGGTCCCCTTTGTGTGTTTTCCTTCGACACAACCCTGCCATACACCTTCATGATAGAGAAGGTGTCCAAACCTCCAGTGTCATAGTATCGTATGTCATCGCTCCTAGTGGACCTCCTCCAACTTGGTAGAGTGTTCCAATTCTAAAACCAATCATGATAGCTTCCTTGAAGATTCTTCTTCCACATGTGCACCTTTCCATCAGTGAATGCCACATTGAAACCTTTGTCTTCCATGGCTGATATAGGCGCAAGGTTCTTCTTCGATTTTGGTACATAAAGTACATCCTGCAAATGTAGGACTTGTCCTTGAGACAAGTGGAGGGTCACAGTCCCTGTCCCTTTTACGGGATATGTGGCATTATCTCCAAGGATAATTTCCAGATTAGTATCCTTCTCAACCATGCCAGAGAGTGCTTCCTTGAACCCAGTGATGTGTCTTGAGGCACCACTATCTATCAGCTAGACATCCATAGTGTCGGTCGGGGATGCAGCAGAGAGGGCAGATACAAGAATGTATTCATTTCTTTTATCAACAACATTTGACTCCTCATGCCTGGAGTTTCTAGACCTTTTGAAAGGTTTATTGTTTCCGCCAGAGGGAGCCTTCCTCTTTCCTTTGGACCTGTTGTTTCTTTGATTTCCATTCCTCCGATTTTTGTTGTTGTCATCACTATCGTGAGAATCCTTCTTGAAAGGACATTCTCTAGCATAGTGACCAGGCCTATGACAAGTGAAACACTTGCCCTTCTTTCCTTGGGCCCCTACTCTTCCTTTTTTCTTTGGATCACCAGAGTTCTTCTTTCTAGAATGAACAACGTAGGTAGCATTTCTGTCATTTTTGTATTCCTTCATTCTTGTCTCTTCTTGCATGCATCTTGACAGTAGCTCGCCAAAGTTAGGAATTGTTTTATTATTGAGAATGGTAGTGTTGAATACTTGCCATTCATATGGGAGCCCTCCAAGTGCGGTGAGTACCATCTCACGATCAGCTATTGTCTCCCCAATAGCCAGCAAATTGTTCCTGATCTCGGTCAATTTCAGAAAGTATGTTTGGACAGATTCATCCCTGCCTTTCTTCAGATTCTTCAATTGATTCTTGAATAATAGCACCTGGTTTGCATTGTTTACTTTGAACATTTGTATCAACTTATCATACATCTCTTTAGATGTGCCTAGCTCAGATATATAGGCAACCAGACTTTTATGTATGGATTCCCTGATCATTAGGTTTGCTTTGATCTCCCCCTTCTTATACTTGGTTTTAGTAGCAGCAGTAGCAGTGGATGGAGGTTCTTGTATCTTACCCAGTACATAGTCCATGAGATCATGGTCTTCTAATTTGAGATCTAATGTCATCTTCCAAGCATGGAAGTCATCCCTTCCAGTCATCTTGTCATCCTCCTTGAAGCCATAACTTGTGGAACTCATTTTTCTCTTTTGGTGATTGTTATAAGTAAGGGCTTGTCTTCACCTCAGCTCTGATACCATGTAAATTTATGTAGATGTTCTATGCTTGATGCAATTTTACTTTTATAACAACGATCACATAAACAGTTAAGTAAAATGTTGATAGAACATACCAGTGGATCTATAGAAGACAAACCAGAAACAGGGGAATGTGTTGGTGCGTTACGACGGTCAGCAGGATGCTTCAACCAGCAAAGTCTTCTTGGTCGTCCAACCCAGAATGTGTCACAACAGTCCTCAAATCAGTCACCTAGTCAACACAAAGTCAACCCCAGAAAAGTCAATGCAGTCCAGAAAAAGTCAACGTAGGGCAGCAACAATAAAGTCAACGTAGCTCCAACTTCGCTCAACCTTTTGACCTCGATTTTTGTGCCAATGAGTATGGCCTTAAAAAATTGAACTCTCCACAAAATTTCAGCCAATTCGTACCATGCGTTGACCAAAGTCAACGCTGGTCAAACTTGCCCAGAAACCCTAATTATAGAAAATTTCATCCAGAAACCCTAACTGCAGAAATTTCGTCCTTTTTCCAGCTGCAGCTACTTCGTCCTTTTCCCACGTGAGAACTGCTTCTTCGATGCTCGTATCCAATGAGAAGTGTGTGGATGAGATGAGTGAAATGCTCTCCAACATTGATTGTATTCATATCCATCATTGAGGTGTGTGACACATCTGCTGGGGGCGTAAAACCTTAAGGCCAATCTGCACTTAAATTTATTATAAATAATAAATTCAAAATAAATGTTCTGCTCATCAGATTAAAATCAAATTTATATCGATTTTACACCTCTCTGAAAGAGGAATCCAATACAAATATTGGAATCTTCATCTGAGCATCCCAAGATGGAGTTTGGACCTAGTTGTCCAAATTTAACATCTTGGCTTGACATCTCAAATCTCACTGTCTTTTGGGACTCCAAATCCATTATAGATTGGGAAAACAATCGAGGCACATTGAATTCATCAAACCTAAATACATGGAAATGACGAATTAAATTCCTGCTCCAAGCTTTCAACTCTCTGTCCATCACTCACATCTATCGGAGATAGAATGGAGGAGTAGATCGCCTCTTAAAGGAAGGTTGTGTTGGAAAATCCATATAGTTGGAAGTTCAAATGCTTTCCCTCATTAATAACATTATCTTGTGATGTTTTCATTATTATTATTAATTCTTTTGATTTATCTTTTCTTATCATCAAGACTAATGCCAAGTAACAAATAAAAGAGTACACAAGCTGTAGGCACACTACGAGGGAAAAACCCCACTCTAGGGGAAAACCTAGTCAAAATTCTTCCTTTAGTAGATTCAAGATGAGACAACCAAGACCCTTACAACTTAGACTCGAGATTACCTCCATCAAGTCATCCTCCTTTCATTGTGTTTTCATATTGAGGTTCATATCACTGTGTTAGCACTGAATATTCGCTACACCGAAATGCCATTGTTGTAGTACAACTGAGATCTTCTTACTGTGAAACCTTCTCACTATGGTGTCAACGAAACTTCATCAATGTAGTGGGACCGAATTGTAGTAGTACCCAAACTGTGGAAACACTTAAATCATCAAACCTCTTCCCTGTAATGCCACTGAAACATCATTTCTAAGATCACCACAATCTTCTTGTGAAATATGAGCTTCTGTTGCATCACCAAAAATATTCTCTCTGAATTGTTGTATGAACTTATCTCACTGAGATCACTGAAATCATCTTTTGAAAATGTGAGCTTATGTTCTGTGGTTTTGGTCGAAGGGTGCACTCCTATTTATTGTAGTTTCCCTCTTGTAATGAGTTGGCAAGAAACCTTGAAGAGATGTGTCTTGTAGGTCGACTTGCTAATGTATGATTTTGAGGCTGACTTGAAGAGAATTCTTTCAATAGAAATGAGACTTAGACTTGATGGAGGAGTCTTCACAAATTGACTTTGATAATAACCTAAAGCCTACAATGGATGCTTGACCTATAACAATTGACCCAAGCATGAAACCCATGGTTTAACAAGTCAAATAAAATAATAATAAAAAAATTTTCACTTTTTTTGACAAATATATTACATTTTTACTTCAAGTACAATAATGAAGACCAAACCTAGTTACATTTTCCAACAAGTTCCAACTCAGATCTGAACATGATCTTCTTAAAACATTTTTCATGTGGTTCATTTCTATGATCGATGTAGAAATATAATTCTGAGACCATGTAAAAAATCTACCAATGGATTCAATCTGATCTTGTAATTTACTAAACCAATATACAAAATACTTCTACAATATTTGCGGAATACAATACAAGATCTCTCAATCACATGAAAGTAAGAGAAAGAATTAAATCAATTCCACAACATAAGATGTTCTTGGGGAAAGAAACTGCTCAAAACCCGTCTATCTATATTGTGTATTAAGTGAAGGAATCATGAAACAATACAATGCTTAGTCTCTCATGAGATTCTCCAGCACTCTGCCAACTGTCTCCCATTGATCTAGGAAAAACTGGTCTGGTATTTAGCCAATTCTCAGCCTTCTTTCAACCTACCTTGATCACACAATTCCTAGGGAGTTAGCTCCCTATTAAATAGGAAAAATATCCTCCCTTGATTGTGCAATGCATCATGGCATCCCAATGACTCTATAATTGCACATAGGCAATTTTATATAAATACAACTGATAGTTATGTTCCCTTTAACCTTTGTCTCAACTGGGTCTTCCTCAGAACTGACATGCATGCAACCATTAATAGTGAATTATCAGTTATCTGATTGATCATTCATTGTAAATTAAATCTAATTTAATTCACTTGAGCTCTCACTAGTTTATCTCTTAGTTAGAAATATTTAAACTGATTTTAACTCAATTAATTGAGTTAACTAATTCACACCTGCACCCCACTGATGCATCAACTACAACTGGACCCCCAAAATATTAGAATCCCTCTACATGCCTCATCTTAGACCCTCAACTCAAATTTCTTGAGCTAACTCAGTCATCATCACTTAGTTAACTGATACAAGTTGTTATGAGATGAAATTACAATTTATTTAAGGGAAAAATAAATTAGATGGTTCACATTCCACGACCAAAATTCTACTGCATAAAAAATTCCACATTCCTGGTGCATCAAGATTCCATGACCTTTATGGGTGCATTTTTTTGTCTTTTCTGGTTTCCAATTTCACCATTTCTTATTGAAAATTTCAACACTCCCTCTCAATAAGAAAGGAATTCAATCTATTCTAATCCGATACCTTTGGAATGTTTTGCATGCAACACTTATCTAGTATTGTTTGCACGTGCAAATCCTAAAATTGAATAGCCTCCAAATAACTGAATCAGTGTAATGCATCTGTCTTCAGAGTCTTCTGACTGCTCCTAGCTACTGTACCTGTCTACTGGACTCTCTACGCTCCAGTATCTGACATCTGTCATTCTGATTTCTGTCTTCCTGGCATCTGACTACATCAATCCAAACGATCTTTCTTGATATTGTTTTATTGTGGGCTCCTTGTAGCCAGGTTCAATCCGTGATACACACCATCTGATCAGGTTCTTAGTGTTGAAGCTCAAAAATGGAAGTTCTCATAATCGACTGGAAACTGAAGAACAACAAAGAGCTCGTCGTCAGGAATCCGATGCAATTCATTTCATCAAAAAATGGCTCTGGATGAAGACGATAGACCATGTTTTTCATTTTCCTAAACAACTAAAAAAATTGCAGAAAGGACTGAATGTTGTCATGGTAGCCTAGTCAACAAAAAAATGGATATTCTTGGAATATTCCAAAATTTTCACCCAATGACACTGTGACAAGTGTCACCGTAGGATTCGCCGAAAATTTTGGGTTAAGGTGAATTTTTTTAATCTTTCCTAAGGTCAAATTTCAAATTTTAATGGTGAATGAGTTTTTTTAATGGTTGGAATGGTCCGACCAGAGACAGACACGTGGTGCAGCCAGGGGCTGCTACGTGCACCCTCTGGTGGACCCTGGTCAAAGTCTGAATTACATTACTCAATGGTCGAATTTTCCAACATATCAAAGGTTGGAAAACTATGGTATAGTCTAAATGTCAATTTATATATCAAAGGTTTGGTTATAATTTTTTCAGAGAAAAATTAATACCGGTGGAAGGGCGGAGGTCGAGGCTCGACCCCGTGATCTCCCCCGCACCAGTGCACCACAATACCACTATGTCCATGCATTACAACTTAATCTTCTATGTCATGACATGTAATTATATTAATGTTGTTTATCTGACGGGGGTAAGGAGGGGTCCAACCCCCTCATCATAGGACCGTAGCTAAATACCAAGAGAGAAGGTGTATGTTAATGCACATGTTTAAAATCTTAAACGGGTTTTAATTAACCCCTAATCCAATGTTTATGCCTTAATTGCATATTAATCCAGATTAGTGTTAAAGAGCGCATTTAGCGTTAATATCCATTTAATCTCCACTTAACCTTAATTAAATCCAGATTAATATGGCAGAGAATTTGGCGGAGCCTCCAAATTCAGCGTTGCCCCCGAATTTAGCGGCCCTAACTCGAGTTATCTCCAGATTTAGTGGGGTTTCCTATGAAAAATTGGGGAGGCCATAACTTTTGCGAAATTCGACCAAATTGGGAGCAAGAAGAGTCTATTCTGGATGATTTGGACATTCTAAACACATTGAAGTAGGTTTTAGGAGCAATATATGAATGTAAACAAAACTTTTAGAACATTTGAGCTAATACAGAGGCCCAAGCCATGGAAGCTGGACCAAGGAGATGTAGCCTAGGAGGGGTGAACTCCTTCATCAAAACACTGTGTTAATGGATAATTTGATGGTTTTTTGTACATTTTATTGCTGCTATTCAACATTATGTTTTAATGTTTTTATGCTCATGAATTTAACATAAAACTCAATACATGAAGTAAAACAACAACAATTTGTTTATAATTCTAAAGATGAAATTAGCACAACAAAAATAACATTCAGATTCAGATCAAGGTGGTATTATAGCTTGGTTGAAAGGTTGAGAAGGTTATTTTCTTGATTTGCTTGATTTTTGTGCAAGTAGGTTTTAATGGTTGCAAATTTGTGATTCTTACAAGGTTAAAGTTGCAAAGAGGAGAAGGTAAACTATTGGTTGCAAGTCTTGAGGTTAGGACTAGAAGAAGGAGAGCCACAAGGGCACCATATCCACCCAAAGTTTCACTCACAATTGCACTTGAAGCAGCTCAAGTTTTATCTCTAGCTAAGATTGAAGAGGTACAAGTTTCACCAGAAGTTGAGCTTGAATCCATAGCCATCATGTCAGGTGTTGGAGATTCTGAAGGTATTTTAGAAGAGGAAGCATACAAGAAGGCTTTCTATGAACTGACTGAAAGGGTTAGGATCCTCTTTGAAGAGAGGGACAAAAAGGATGAAGAGAGGGATTCAAAGGGCAGTGGAGGAAATCCTCCCCCATATCCTCCATCTTCATCGTCATCCTCACCTTCACCATCATCATTATATTCTAGTTCCATAGCCAAAACTACCCATACTCACTCAAAGACCCAAAAAGGAAAAACTCCCTTACTCAAACTTTATGTCAAATTTTAACTTCCAATGTATAATGGCAAGGTAAATGCAGAGAGGATGGATAATTGGATTCGTCAATTGGAGGTTTATTGCAGAATTTAGAACCTTTGGGAAGATGACATAAAGATTCAATTGTCTTCCTTAAGGCTGGAAGGATCAACACTTGTATGGTGAGAAGAAAGGACTAAAGAAAAGATTAAAAACAATGGTAAGATCTCAATGTCTTGGTCAAGTTTTATTGCTGAAATGGAAAAGGCCATTATAGACTGGAAAAATTTTAGACAGTGGAAAGGAAAAAGTGTGCAAGATTATACTCATGAATTTAGTATAAGAGCTTTTATTTTGGGTATTAATTTGTATTCTCAAGAAATTTTGTTAAATTATATTGGGGGTTTGCATAGTTATCTTAGGCACACTATTCTCATGTTAAATCCCACAAACTTATCTGAGGCTTGCGTTCAAGCCACACATTTAGAAGCAAGAGGGAAATAGAATGCAGATGAGAAAAGTGATAGTTTCCTTGAGTATGAGGCTAAAGGGAAGGGAAAGTTGAATGGAAGAGGAAAGAGAAATAGCTCTATAAAAAAAGATAAAGAGAAACTCACATGTAAACATTGTTCGAAGAATGGCCATGATGAAGACCATTATTGGAAACTTCATCCAGAGTTGAAGCCAAACAAAATGAAAGCCAAAGAGAAGGGAAAAATTATTGCTATCATTGAACATGACTTAGGCTTAGATTGAGGAGATGAAACAAAGATTACAACAATGGGTTTGAAAGGTAAGAACATAGTAAGCACTAGTTCAAGTTTTTCCAATGTAACTCAAGATGAAGATACAATAATTGAACTCTTTCATATTAGAGTTGTTTCTAAACGTACCAAGATAGACACACTATTTGATAATGGTTCTCAAGCTAATATGATTCAGAAGACTTAGTTAAGCAGCTAAACCTTGAAACTGTTAGACATCCAAGACCTTATCCTTTAGGGTGGATACACAAGAATGCAAGCTTGCAGGTAACAAGGAAGTGCATACTGAGGTTTTCTATCAATTCAAACTTTCTTGATGAAGTTGAACTTGATGTGGTGCCGCTTGATATTTTAGGTATTGTTTTGGGAAGTCCTTATATTTATAATAGGAAAGCAGTATTTCATCGCCACGAGAATAATTATCACTTGTTTAAATATGGAATTGAGTACATAGTTAGAGTGCATATGAAAAAGACAAGTTTGTCTCTTATACATGCAGGAGAAATGAAGAGAATAGTGAACGCAAGTCAAAATTTGACTTTGTTAATGATCAAACATATAAATTTTTTGAATGAGGCCTTTCAAAAAGATGCATTGAATGAACAAGTTTATTTCATTGAAGTTTCTTATGCTTGTAATGAGATGTTTCAGGATTCGAATAGGTTGCATTTGAAAGGAGTTAAAAAAGATGTGAAAGATTTACAACAGTCAACCTCATTGTTGAGCAGTGTTGGAAACAAGATGTTGGTGCAAGAGAGTGCAAATGTCAAAGAGAAATTGCCAAAGAAATTTGAAAAATAAGGCATAGGTTACAAAAGTTCTCATTTTTGGTTTCCAAAGGGTATACATGGCAATGGAAAAAATAATTAGTCAAGAGTCGACACAAGTACAAAGCAAGAGCAACTAAGAATCGCCATGAAGACAATGTGTGAGGTGAGACAATTTTTAAGTTCCTTTGATTGATGACCGAGGTGGGAACAAGATTGTTTCTGCAAGGATAGCTTGCTACTTTGAAAATTCAGGGAAATTGCAGCATGACGGTGTCAACAACAGCAAGAAAGGGTCTCAAGAGTCAAGGAAAAATATTAGCTTTTATGAAAATCTCAAGTTGATGAAAATGGTAAAATTTCAGTGGATTGAGACTGGAAAGGTGAGGGAACTGTACCCTCATCCACATGTTCAGTAATCAAATAGATTTTTGGGTCCAAAACGATTCTAGTGGGGAGGAATGATAAGGTGCTCATTTTTAAAGCTAAAAAATGGAAGTGTTCATAATCGATTGGAAGCTGAACGATACCGAAGAGCTCGTCGCCAGGAATCCGACGCAATTTGTTTCATCGAAAACCGACTCCGGATGAAGACGATAGAGCTTGTTGTTCACTTTCCTAAATAGCAAAAAAAAATTGCAGAAATGACATAATGCTGACATGGTAGCCTAGTCAGCAAAGAAATGTATAGTCTTTGAATATTCCACCATTTTCGCCCAATGACACTATGACAAGTGTCACCGTAGGATTCGTCAGAAAGTTTGGGTTATGGAGAATTTTTTTATCTATCCTAAGGTTGAATTTCAAATTTTAATGGTGGAATGATTTTGTTTTAATGGTTGGAATAGTCCAACCAGATGCGGGCACGTGGTGTAGGCAAGGGCCGCCACGTGCCCCCTATGGTGGACCCTAGTCAAAGTCTGAATTACATTACCCAATGGTTGAATTTTCCAACATATCAAAGGTTGGAAAACTATGGTATAGTTCGAATGTTGATTTATATATCAAAGGTCGGGTTATAATGTTTTTGGAGAAAAATTAATATCGGTGGAAGGTCGTAGGTCGGGGCTCGACCTCACGACATCCCCCGCACCAGCGCACCACAATACCACTATGACCACACCAACTTAACCTTATATGCTACAACATGTATTTATATTAATTTTATTTATCTAGCGGGGCTAAGGAGGGGCTAACCCCCTCGCCACAGGACCACAGTGGAAGACTAGGAGTGGAGGCGTATGTTAATGCATGGGTTTAAAGTCTTAAATGGGTTTTAATTAACCCATAATCCAATGTTTATTATCTAATCACATATTAATCCAGATTGGTATTAAATAGTGCATTTAGCGCTAATGTCCATTTAATCTCCACTTAACCTTAATTAAATCCAGTTTAATATGGCAAAGAATTTGGCAGAGCCCAAAAATTCGGTGCTGCCCCCAAATTTAGTGGCCCTAAATCGAGTTACTTCCAGATTTAGTGGGGTTTCCTAGGCAAAATTGGGGAGGCCATAAATTTTTCAAAATTCGACCAAATTGGGAGTAAGAAGAGTCTATTTAGGATTATTTGGACATTCTTAACACATTGAAGTAGATTTCAGGAGTAGTAGATGAATTTAAACAACGCTTTTTTCACATTTGAGTTAATACAAAGGCCCAAGCCATGGAAGTTGGACTAAGGAGATGTAGCCTAGGAGGGGTGAACTCCTTCATCAAAGCACTGTGTTAATGGATCATTTGATGGTTTGTTGTACATTTTATTACTGATGTTCAACATTATGTTCTAATGCTTTTATGCTCATGAATTTAACATAAAACTCAATACATTTACCTATTTGACACTCATAAACACCTCAAGAAACATATGCACATGAAGCAAAAGATCAACAAATTGTTTATACTTATGAAGATGAAATTATCACAGCAAAACTAACATTCAAATTAAAATCACCATCTCACTGGACCCTGCCCAAATTTCTTCTTGGGAGTATATCTACACATCGCGCCACCTCTCACTTAGAGGTATAACTGCATGTACTCCCTCTGATCATCTAGCTCAAAATTCCCCCCTACTGTAGGTCTTTGGCTGAGTGGACACCTCCACTCGGTCTCCTCTCTGCTTATCCAATTGTGGCTTCTCCACACAATTCTGAGATTGCTTCTGAGGCTGCATGTTGAGAGATAATTTCTCCCTCTCAGCCACAAAGTCACTATCCACTTATTTTCTCCTCAAATATTTGAATGCATCCTCGACCTTGAGAGCATATAGGTTCTTGACTCTTACAGTGATCTATTTCACCCATTTCGTGGCTATGTGTTTGAGAAAAAAAATTCCTTTTCTAAACATCACATCATAACCATGGTCTTCCAATACCGCTACGGAGACGAGATTCTTCCTTAGGCTTGGAACATATAAAAGATAATCTAGTTTGAGAGGGGAGCCAGACTCCCTTTGAAAGGTAACTGTGTCTATGTCAGTCATGTTATACCTCCCATCATCTCCAAACACTGTTCTGTTGGAGGTCCTTCTCTTCCAAGTCACTGAAGAGATCTCTATTCCCCGTCATATGGAATGAGGCATCGTTGTCTAGATAGCACATGCATTCCATTATAGTGCTGGCCATGAATGCAATGAGAGTAAAATCAAGCTCAAAATGTGAAGCGAACACTTCACCTGTTGCAACCGCAGGCTCTTTCTTGCTTGCCTTCTTCTGTGGACAATTTGTGGCATAGTTCCCATGCTTGTGACAGTGAAAACACTTGATCTTGGACAATTCTCTCTTGCCATCTTCACCTTGGTACTTATTTCTAAATTTCTTTCATTTTCTGAATAATGCACAATATTCTTCTTTTTCTTTGTCGGAGATCCCGTCTCTTGTGCTCCACCTTATTTCTTCTATTACCAAGTCGGACCACAAACACTCCCAGTCTGGTAACCTATCCCTCCCATTCATAGAGTCTTGGTAACTATGCCAGCTCTTGGGAACGCCTAGAAGTGCTACGCTAACCAACTCATCTTGGGATATAGTCAGACCAATACTTCCAAGCTCAACTTGGCATTGAGAAAACTTCAATAAGTATGTTGGTGTCGTATCACCCTCCTCCATATTGATCTTTCGAAGCTTGTCCTTCAACTCCAAATTCCTATGGTCGCTGCTATTTTGAAATAGATCTGTCAAAGCCTTCCACATAGCATATGGATTCACCTTCCCATGGAGACTCGAGAAAATATAATCTTGAACTTCCTTTAGAAAGATCCTTCTCACCTTTGCTACCTTCTTTTGTCATGCATCAAGAAGTTGGACATCTACTACTGCAGGCTTGGGAATATCAGTATCTATGAATTCCTTCAACCCATTTTCCTCCAAAACTTCCTCCATCGTGTCCTTCCATGCTATGTAATTTGAATTTCCCTCAAGAGCATATTTGATTCTCAATCCATTGAAAGACATCTTGATCTGTTGCTTAATCCTGAAGAATAAATCTTCAAATTTGTATACCTATTAAAAAAAACTCAAATTATTCTCTTCTATTTCGATTTCTAGCGCTTTGATACCATGTATAAATATTTTTCTTATACCATGTAGAAATTATACCAATGGATTCAATCTAATCTTGTAATGTATTAAAAAAATATACTGAATCCTTCTACAATATTTGCGGAATACAAAACACTATCACTCAATCAAATGAAAGTAAGAGAAATAAGTAAATCAATCGAACAACACAAGATGTTCTTGGGGAAAGAAACTGCTCAAAACCCCTCTATATATATTGTGTATTAAGTCTAGGAATCAAGAAACAATACAATGCTTAGTCTCTCATGAGATTCTCCAGCACTTTGCAAATTTCCTCACATTGATCTAGGCCAAATGGGTCTAGTACTTAGCTAATTCTCAACCTTCCTTTAGCCTGCCTTGCTCATGAAATTCATAGGGAATTAACTCATTAAATAATAAAAATAGACTTTCTTGATTGTGCAATGCATAATGGCATCCCAATGACACTATAATTGCACATAGGAAATTTTCTATAAATACATCTGATAGTTTTTTTTTTTCCACAGAAAAAAACGAACTTTTTATTATAAATAGATAGTCTCTGAACATATGCCAAGCATTTCTGAGAGCAACATTGCCATTCCCTTTGAGAGGGAGTGGAAGCATAGCTACTTAACACCTGTGAAAGATGTTAGCAGCCCTAGGAACCAAAATATCCAAAATAATCATCAGTGCATCTCTTTTAACTCATCATCAATCAGTGGTAGAGATGAGAGCAGAAAGAGAGGAGGCACAACCGTAGCACACTATCACCAAAAAGGGTTGGCAGTAGAAACTATCCCAGCCCCATAAAATATATCATAACGTGAAACAAAAAGGGAGCCCAGAACCTCCTTACATAAGGAAAACAGTTCTGGACTCAATATAGTAGCAGTTTTCAAAGTTTTATAAAAGTCCACTATACAATGCTGAAAATAAATTGAAAATACATCTGATAGTTATGTTCCCTTTAACCTTTGTCTCAAGTGGGTCTCCCTTATAATTGTCATGCTTGCAACTATTAATAAAGAATTATCAGTTTTCTCATTGATCACTAGTTGTGAATTAAATCTAATTTAATTCACTTGAACTCTCACTAGTTCATCTCTTAGTTAGAACTAGTTAAACTGATTTTAACTCAATTAATTGAGTTAACTAATTGACACTTGCACCTCACTGATGCATCAACTACAAATGGACCCCCAAATTATTGGAATCCCTCTACACGCCTCATCTTAGATCCTCAACACGAATTTATTGAGCCAACTCAGTCATCATGACTTAATTAACTGATACAAGTTGTTATGAGATGAAATTACAATTTATTGTCCAATTTATTTAAGGGAAAAATAAATTATATGCTTCACATTCCACCACCAAAATTTCACATTCCTGGTGCATTGAGATTCCACGACCTTTGTGGGTTCATTTTTTTGACCTTTCTGGTTGCCAATTTCACTATTTCTTGTTGCAAATTTCAACAGATTTTGATTTAATTGAAAGCAACTGCAAATGATTTAAGAAATTCCAGAGGAATGTGTAATAGAAATTATACAACATTTCATTGTAGAGAAATGATTAATCATCATAGGAACTAGTTTTTAGAGCAGTATTTAATCAAGTATAGAATCATTTCTGCTTAAACATAGAGGAATAAATAGTAAAATCCTACTCCCCTGTTTTATTGTACTTTCTTATTTATATTAATTTGAAAGTGTTTTTATGTTTTGGAAAAAAACCCGACTTTCTCGTGAATAACCCCGTACTATGGGATGATGAATCCGATTTTCTCGTGAATAACCCCATACCATGGGATGATGAAGATGCATTGAGTATCAATTACAATTTTAATTACTACACCGATATCTAGGGTGATATTCCATTATCTTCTTCTGCAATAACTCACATAGAGGATTCTAAGCCCGAATTTTTTTCTGCTCCTAAAGCTATGGAGTCTAATTACAGGAGACTGAATAATAATGTGTTAGATGATACTCAATTATTTATTTATTTATTCAGTAGGAAAAGTTGATACTCAACTCTCATGTGAATCTGTTGCAACTTTTGCGGCAATGATAATAATTTTATAAATTTATTTTATCAGTGCTACGTCTCACACTAATTGTTGTTAATGCATTTTCATGAACTTTTTTTTAGTGATCTCAAGGCCTAATGATTTCCTACCATTCATGCTTATTAACAAGTGATGAAGCTGTGACAAAATTGTTTCGTGATTAGTTCCCCATATCCCTATTGATCGCATTACTTTCCTAAACATGTTGAACACATTACTTCATAAACATGCGGAACACAAAACGTGGCACTGAATTTTTGGGTAGCACTAATTAATTCTCTTAAATTTCAATATTTTCTATGAGATTTTTGAGTTTTCAGGGTTTTTCTTGGAAAACTTTCTATGAAATTTTGTAGTATTTAGGGTTTACGTTACAAATGTTATTACTTTCTTTTATCTAGATCTGATTTTCTTGACCACTTTGTGATAAAAAGAGAAAGAATATTATAAAATTCATGTAGGGCTACTAAATATTCATTAAATAAAAAATTCAATCATGTTCCATCTTAGAGAACCTTGCAGACAAAGAAATTTGACTTCTTCAAAGCCTGTCACAGGGACATTAATGAAGGAGGAAGAGTACAAAGATAGAAATGAAGGCAATTTGGACAATTTTCATAGTAAAATGTGAGGTTGAAGTTTTTGACAAAAAAATCAAGTGGCCACTGTGCAAAAATAAATAAAAATAAAAATATACGATCTTATTGTACGAACAGATCAAAGAAAAAAAATTCTAATATCTTCCTGCAAATAACACATACTCGAGTTTGCTTCCATTAGATAGACTTTGGCCATGTTTTCCCCTATTTTGTAACTGGATTTTATTTATTATTTATTCTACAACACAAAGATAGTAGAATTCATGCCACAAAGTACATACCATTTTTTTTTAATATAATATTGATGGCACTGTGCGTTGGCTATTGTTCCATTTTAAAAAATCACAAATATGTCATTTTCATGCACACAAAACTAGGGTTTTATTCCATCAAAATTATTGGGCGATAATTGCCTTGTTTGAAAGTCCATTGTTTGTAAGAACTAAGTTTCTGTTACAGACAAACATAATGAACTCCACAATTGAATTAATATTTTATAAATTGAAATCTTTAAATATTTATACAATCAAAGATGGTTACCATATCATAACTAACTGGCTGGTAGTTTTGCTAATAGTTGTAAACAAAAAACTAATTCTAAGCTAATATTGTACAATATCGCTTAGGATTAGTTAACATTCACCGATAAATTGGAAGGGACATCTGACATGCCAAGTAACATTATGAAATTTTCAAACTTTTCTCGTCCTAGTGCTCTATTGAATATATCTGCTATTGTTCTGAACTAGGACAATGTGTCAGATGAATAACTTTGGCCTCTACATAATGTTGAATCAAGTGATGCTTTGTGTTAATGTGATTTCTTCAATCATGAAACTTTGGATTCTTGGCCAATTGTATTGCTGAAGAATTATTGACAAATAAAGGAGTTGAGTCTTTCTGCTTCTCCTGCAAGTGTTCAAGTATTTTGTGAAGCCAAATGATTTCTTTGGTGGCTTGAGTTGCTGCAACATATTCAGCTTCGATGTTAGAATCAACAGCTACATATTTATTGTGTGACCTCAAGCTAATGGTTGTTGATCCCAGATTCATCAAATAACTAGAAGTAGAGACTCCATTCTCCTTATCCCCTTCAAATTCTGAATCTAAATATCCAGTGAGATGGAAATATGAAACTTTGGAGTATTTGATGCCAAAATATTGAGTTCCCTTCAAGTATTTCAACACTCTTTTTGTTACATTCGAATGAACTTCACAGGGCTAATGCATGAACCTAGAAAGTATCCCTACAACAAAATTAATGTACTTGTTGCATGTACTTTGTTGGATCATCAAATGGACTTTGTTAAGTGGAAGTGAGTTTTAAATTGTGCTCCATAGGAGTAGTGATCCAAAATGGATTTAGTTTTTCCTCCTGATAAAAATCTTCAAATGTAGATGAAAATAGGATCAAGTTGAAGTGCTCGTCGACAGGATTCCAACGGTGTGAACGACGCGTAAAATCGAGTTCTTATGACGAAGATATTGCAAGTCAAAGTTTATGGAAAACTAGGGAAAAATGGCAAAAAGTCAAAGTCAAAGTCAACGGTCAAAGTCAACATTCAGGTCAATGGTCAGATGACGTCAGCAAAACACGTGTCATCCTGATAACACGCTACCTATCTAGAATGACGTCAGTAGGATCGATGATGTGTCAGATTGTGATTGGTTGAAATGGGCCAATCCTGGACTAACACGTGGCAGCCCAGATTTTTCCCATTTTGGCCTAATTTCCAAAATTTTGGGGGTTAGGGAGGATCGAACCCCTAACCTCCTAGAATGGATAAGAACTTGCCGAATTTAGTTCACCCGTTGGGAAAACGAGTTACTTGGTATTTAATGCAACCATGTTGTATTTATTATGAATGGGTTTTTGCCGGAAAAGGTCCGAATGGTCGAGGTCAACCCCACGACCACCGAAACCTTAACCTTTGCTACAACCAATGGATATATATATACGTTATCGTCTAAATCATTAATCATATGTATTACAATATATATATCGTAACAAACCAACATATATCATCAAACATGGCATATCATATGCCGCCACCATTAATGAAACGACTGGAACCTATGGTAACTGCAGGAACCTTGGAGCGTTGTATATATATTAATATATATATGGATCGAACCTTATCATAAGGTTTAATGCCAAATATATTAACTATCGTCGCATATATTAAATATTTCCATATATATAGTTCAAAGACCACCGAAACCAAGGTTCATGCCACGATATGTAACATATTGCATATATGTTACTATATATGAAATATAACAGGCGGAGTTTCAACAGAAGGTCGGGTTGGGGTTTCAACCTGCCGACCTCCAAAAATCTATAATACAACGCCTTCACACTTACAGTGGCGACCAATTGCGCTACATGGTGGTGCTTGTTTGTCAAGCCACCGAACTTCCTTTTATGCAGGTGCAGAGCCGAATCTGCTCAAACCAAGAGTGCATAGACCGAGGTGGTTTTCTGAAGGCAGAAGTAGTTTTGTGCAAGGCAGAGGTGGTTTTGGATTCTCCAGGGGGTCAGGAGGTCACAATGGCGAAATATAGGCAAGTTTATACTCATTTTGACTGAAATTTCGAGCTAGTCGCAATGGTGAGGTCCATTTTCTCATTTGAGTCTCTGTTTTTGAACTCATACGTGTAAAAGCACTTTGAAGACAAAATAAGCGTCAGCACTGGAAGCTAAGGAACCGGAAACATAGCCAGCAAGTCTCGTGAACTTTGTTATTAAATTCTTTCTATGTTAATGTGTTTTGACTGTGTTTTCATTTCTTATGATGTTTATGTTATTCACAACCTTTTCGATCTATTGCACTAAGTAACATAAGCTGTTCACATAGACGTAAATAATACCTTTTTCATAAATATAGATCAAGTGGTATCAGAGCTCAAGGTTAAATTTTTAAAGGTTTGACAGTGTCATGTGAAGATTGAATGCTTACTAAGTCAAAGTCCAAATGAGGAGAAGGAGAGCTTGTTGAAGCAAATCCAAAGATTGGAAGGGTATTTTCGCAAAAGAAGATGACAGAAGAAAACGTATTGGGAACAGAAGCTCAATTCTTGGACAACTTCATGACAATATGTGCGATGGTAGAAGAGATGTATAAAGAGTTTAAAAAGAACAAAGTTGAAGGCACTTCATCACCTAAACTAGACAAAGAATTAGGTGAAAAGCCTCTTTCATTATTTCCACCATATCCTCCATCGTCACCATCATCGTCATCATCGTCTTCTTCTCATAAATCTAGTTCTTCTAAGAAGAAGAAGAGTAAGAAATCCTCTTTGATCAAATTAGATGTAAAATTTTATTTTCCAATTTATGATGGTGAACTTAACGCTGAAAAGCTTGATAATTGGATAAGACAAATTGAAGTTTATAGTAGGGTACAAAAATTTGTTTCAGAAAGAAAGTAGATCCATCTTGCTAGCCTTTGTCTTGGAGGAACCACACTTATATGGTGGGAAGGTAAGACACAGGAAGATCTTCAAAAACATGGTAAAATCATTTTGACATGGAATGAATTTGTTTTTTCTATTAAAAAACAATTTTATCCTTTGGCTTATATGCAACAAGCTATGATGAGTTGGAAAACATTACATCAGTTAAAGGATCAAAGTGTGCAAAGTTATACTTAGGAATTTCGTAAAAGAGCTTTGGCACTAGGCATATCATTGGACTCACCAGAAACATTATTGAAATAGATAGGTGGCCTACATAGTTATTTGAGGCATACCATACTGATGTTTAATCCAACTAGCCTAGATGATGTATCAGTTCAAGCAACTCATCTAGAAGCTAGGGGTAAAAATGTATCTCATGATGTTGGAAAGTCATCAATATCTATTGAAATCAAGAAAAAGGAAAAGAAAGAAAAGTCTACATGCACTCACTATAAGAAAGAAGGACATGATGAGGCACACTGTTGGGCATTGCATCCAGAATTGAAGCCTAAAAAGTTCGGGAATAAAGAGCGAAAGAATGCTGCTGCTATGCAAAAGGACTTGGGATTAGATTCAGGAGACGAAACAACAATTACGGATACAGATATAAAAGGTAAAAATTCTCAAACATCTACAAGTACTTCTTCGCATCATGTTGATAATGAAAATGATGAGAGGAAAAGAAATGAGCTATTTCATATTAGAGTTGTTTCCAAGCATAATAAAATTGATACTTTGTTTGATAGTGACTCTCAAGTTAATTTGATTGCTGAATCAATTGTAAAGAAATTGGGTATTGAAACTCAACCTCATAAAAACCCATACCCATTGGGTTGGGTTTGTGATAAAACTAAATTACAGGTTACAAAACAATGCAAAATTCGTTTTGCAATTGGATCAGAGTTTGTAGATGAGGTTGAATTAGATATAGTCCCATTGGATATATGCAGAATTGTACTAGGGAGTCCATACTTGTATGATAGAGATGATGTCTTCTATTGAAGGGAAAATAAGTATCAACTCACTAAGGATGGAATCGAATATGTATTAAGAGCTCATAAACTCAAAGATAACTACACTCTCATAAATTCAGGACAGATGAAAAGAATTATAAATTCAAGTAAACAATTTTTACTTATGATTGTAAAAGCAAAGGATCCTGATAAATCCAATGCTTTTCAAGGCTGTAATCCTAAATAGAAAAAAGATTTAGTTAAATTTGTTTTTGATTATTATATTCTGTTCCAAGAGCCTGAAGGGCTTCCTCCCAAGCGACAGATAGAACATGAGATTTATTTGTAGCGAGGTGATCCTCTCCCTAACATTGGAATGTACAGGTTATTAGCTCTAGAGAATGCATAAATAAAGAAGCAGGTACAGGAATTTCTCGATCAAGGGTTTATTCGACCAAGCACTTCACCATGCGGATTAGATCGCCTATTGTGTTGGTACGTAAGAAAGATAGTTCGTGGAGAATGCGCATTGATTTCTGAGCATTAAATAAAATAACGATAAATAATATTTATCCTCTTCCTCACATCGACGATTTATTAGATCAGTTGAAAGATGTTGTTTACTTAATAAGTTAGACTTGCGAAGCGGCTACCATCAGATAAGGGTTTCAGAACAGGATGTATGGAAGATTGCTTTCAAAATGAAGCAAGGACTCTATGAATGGATGGTTATGTGTTTTGGCTTGATTAATGCTCCAGCTACATTAATGCATGTCATGAATGATGTTTTTAGACCATTTATAGAGGATTTTGTAATAGTATACTTAGATGATATTATTTTTTTTCAGTAGGACATGGGATGAACATATAAAGCATGTAAAGTAGATTTTAGATGTGTTAAAAGGATAAAATATCTTTGTAAAACTGTCAAAATGTGAATTTGGCAAGACATCTTTAAATTATTTGGGTTATATTGTAGGGGGTGGTGAATTGAAGATAAATCCCTCTAAGTTCGAAGTCATTGTAAATTGGCCTAAGCAAAATACTGCTACAGAAGTTAGAAGTTTATTAGGGGCAACACAATACTGGAGAAAGTTTATTTCTAACTTTTCTTTGATTGCAGCTCCTCTAGATGCTTTGACAAGTGTGAAACGTGTGTTTCAGTGGGGAGGCAAACAACAAAAAGCCTTTGACACATTGAAAGAAAGGATCAGTACATTGCCAGTACTAGCACTGCCAGATCTTCAGTATCCATTTGAGATCAAGACAGATGCAAGTGAATATGCCATGGTGGCAGTGTTGATGCAGCACAGAAAGCCTATATGCTTTCATTCTGAGACATTCACATCAGCAGTAGTTAACTATCCTACATATGATAAAGAATTATATGCATTAGTATAGAGTGTTAAAAAGTGGAAACATTACATAATGGGAAAAGAAATAATCATACATATAGATCATCAACCACTACAATATTTACAATCACAAACGAAATGGCAACAATCAAGACACTATCGTTGGATGGGTTTCTTACAGCAATTCATATTGTAATCAAATATAAGAAAGGCATACATAATAAGGTTGCAGACATGTTATCAAGACCAATCATAAATGCATCCACAATTCTTAAGCACAATTCAGTAATGCACGAAGGCTATATTGAATAATATGCTCAAGACACATATTTTAAGGATGTATATGCAACTTTAAGTCATGGCAATCAGGTAGAAGAATTGGATTATTTCATAAAGGATAAACTCTTATATCATTTGGGAAAATTATGCATTCCACAAACTGAAAGAGTTAATGTGATTCGAGAAGCACATACTTCTCTAATTTCAAGTCACTTTGGTGTAAGTAAAACAATTGCACAATTACAAATATTTTGCTACTGGCCACGAATGAATGGAAAAATTTCAAGATATATTAGAGGATGTACTATGTGTGCTGCAAGAAAGCCAAGTAACAGAAAATTAGGCTTGTACAATCCAATTCCAATTCCTTCTCTTCCTTGGGAAAGTTTATCCATGGATTTTTTTGGGGGATTACCAATGTCTAGGAAAGGTCATGATTATTTGTATGTAGTTGTGGATAGGTTCAGTAAGATGTGTATTTTGACACCATGTACTAAACATGTCACAACTGAACAAATTGCAAAGTTGTTCTTTCAAAATGTATGGGTTCATTTTGGGTTACCCACCTCTATTGTATTTGATCGAGATTCTCGATTTGTAGGGGAATTTTGGTCAAGTTTATAGGAACTCATGGACATAAGGTTAAAGAAGAGCACAACATTCATCTGCAAACTGATGGCTAGACCGAAGTGGTAAACATGACAATGGTGTAATTGCTTCAAGGTTATTGTAGCAAGCATCCAAGGCTTTGGGATGAGCATTTGTGTTATGTACATCATGCTTACAACCATGCAAAAAATTCTTCTACTCAAAGATCTTCGTTTGAGACTTGTTTTGGTTTTGTACCAAAGTCTCCCTTGGATTTTTTCTTTGGTAAAGACATAGCAGTTGATGGACACAACGATGTGGACAAAGAAACCAAGTTCATTGAATAGATCTAGGAAATTCACTAGGTAGTACAGGAACAACTGGAAAAGAGCTAAGCAAAGTATAAAGCGAGGCACAAAAAGCATCGAGTTGAGCATAGTTTTCAAGTTGGTGATCAAGTCTGGTTTTACATCAGCAAACAAATACTTCAAGGGGAAGGTAAAAATTTGAAACTAATTAGATATGGTCCTTTCAAAATTCTTGACAAAATTGGTGAGAATTCTCTCTGCCTAGATCTACCAGCTTATATGCAGACCTATTTCATCGTAAATGTGGAAAATTTACAATTGTATGAACCTTCATTGATTGAATATCCAGAAGAGCAAAGTCAAGTACCTTCCATTGAAGATTTTTCACCAGAGTATCTCAACAAGTTGCAGGAGGACACAATTCTCGACAAGAGGATAAAGACTTTGTGATGAGGAGAAGTTGAGTATCTTCAAGTTGGACTTAACGGTACAAATCAAAGTAAAGCACGATGGATAGAAATTGTAAAAGTGAAGGAAACATACCCTCACTTACTCGACAACTAAAACCAACTTTTGGTGGTCCAAAAGATTCCAGTGGGGAGGAGTGATCCAAAATGGATTCAGTTTTTCCTCTAGGTCAAATTCTTCAAATGCATACGAAAATAGGATCAAGTTGAAGTGCTCATCGATAGGATTCCAACAGTGCAAACGATGCATAAAACTGAGCTCGTATAACGAAGATATTGCAAGTTAAAGTTTATGGAAAACTAAGGCAAAATGGCAAAAAGTCAACGGTCATAGTCAAAGTCAACAGTCAGATGACATCAGCAAGACACATGTCATGCCGAGAACACGCCACCTGTCTAGGATGACGTCTGCAGGATCGATGACGTGTTAGATTGTGATTGTTTGAAATGGGCCAATCTAGGGCTGACACATGGCAGCCCGAATTTTACCCAATTTGGCCTAATTTCCAAAATTTTGGGGGTCAGGGAGGATCAAACCCTTAACCTCCCAGAATGGCTAAGAAATTGCCAGATTTAGTTCACCAGTTGGGCTACCGAGTTACTTGGTATTTAATGCAACGATTTTGTATTTATTATGAATGGGTTTTTGCCGAAAAAGGTTTGGACGGTCTGGGTCAACCCCACGACCGCCAGAGCCTTAACCTTTATTGCAACCAATGGATATATATATGCATTACCGCTGGAATCATTAATCGTATGTATTACGATATATATATCGTAACAAACCAGCATATATCATCAAATGTGGCATATCATATGCCGCCACCATTAATGAAATAGCCATAACCTTTGGTAACCGCCGGAACCTTGGAGCGTTGTATATATATATGGATCGAACCTTATCATAAGGTTTAATGGAAAGTATATTAACCTCCGTCGCATATATTAAATATTGCCATATATATAGTTCGAAGACCATCGAAACCAAGGTTCATGCCGCAATATGTAACATATTACATATATGTTACTCTATATGAAATATAATGGGCGGAGTTTCAACCGAAGGTCGGGCAGGGGTTTCGACTCGCCGACCTCCAAAAATCTATAATACAACGCCTTCACACTTAGAGAGACGGCCAATTGCACTGCATGGTGGTGCTTGTTTGTCAAGACACCGAACTTCCTTTTATGCAGGTGTAGAGCCAAATCCGCCCAAACTAGTAGTGCGCAGATCGAGGTGGTTTTCTGCAGGCAGAAGTGGTTTTGTGCAAGGCAGGGGTGGTTTTGGATTCTCCAAGGGGCTTGGAGGTCACAATGGCGAAATATAGGCAAGTTTATACTGATTTTGACCGAAATTTTGAGCTAGTCGCAATGGTGAGGTCCATTTTCTCGTTTGAGTCTTTGTTTTTGAGCTCATACCTGTAAAAGCATTTTGAAGACAAAATAAAGCAGTTAGCACTAGAATCTAAGGACCCAGAGACGTAACCATGAAGTCTGGTGAACTCCGTTATTAAATTCTTGCTGCGTTAATGTGTTTTTACTGTGTTTTCATTGCTTATGATGTTTATGTTATTCACAATATTTTCGATCTATTGCACTAAGTAACATAAGTTGCTCACATAGACGTCAATAATACCTTTTTCATAAATACAAATCAAGTAGATACAAGGTTACAATCCTGCATTCCAAACTTGTTTAATAGTTGTCCAATATACTTCTTTTGAGAAATGAAAATTTGTTTGGGATTTTGAGAAAATTCAATTCCCAAATAATAATGCAACAAACCTAAATCTGTCATGTCAAAAATTTTCTGTAGCTCCCTTTTAAAAAACACTATACAACCACTATTGTTCCTTGTAATCATCAACATAGATGACTAGATATACAACAAATTTTCCAATATTTTTGACAAATAAAGTTGCATCATATAGGTCAAAAACTTTGTAATTCAGCTTAAGGAGGTGTTCAGTTAACTTTTCATGCCAATGGGATGCTTGTTTCAGTCCATATAGTTCTTTGACCAATTTGCATACCTTATTTTCTTTTCCTTTGACATCAAAACCATCAGGATGAAACATGTAGACATCCCCTTTCAAATCTCCATTCAAAAATGTGTTTTTCGCATCCATATGATGTATCCTCCATCCTTTTTGTGCTGCAAGAGAAAAAAAAGTTCTGATTGTGCCCCATTTCCTTGTAGGATCAAAATTCTATGTATAATCAACACCTTCCTTTTGTGCATAGCTTTTAGCTACAAGTATGGCCTTGTATTTTTCAAGTGAACCATCTCCCTTATACTTGACTTTATAGACCCACTTACAACCAATAGGTTTGATTCCAGTAGGAGGATCCACCAATATCCATGTGCCATTTTTAATAAGGGAATTATATTATTTCTTCATTGCATCCTTTTCCATTCATCACAATTAGTAGTTTATTCAAAATAACTAGGTTCACTAACTATGGAATAATTACAATCATGAGAAATATTACATGTGGAAGAATTTTCCGTCTCATAATCATCATATTTTCTAGGAAATTTGTGAATACAAGTGGATATTCTAAAAAATTGTTGAGCTGGTTGTGAAGAATGCTCATCCTGATGTGCAGGTTCCTGAGGAAGACTTTCTGATTATGAAAAAAAAATATTATCTTCCAAATTATCATAAAAAAACATCCTCGTCAATTAAAAATGGAAAACCCACAGACTGATCCAAAATGGGAACTCATGGGAACTCCCCCCTTAGTATGTGGAAATATATTTTCAGATTCAATATCAACATTCTTGGATGCAAATTTCTCTAAATGAAAAAGTTGTCTATCAATGGTAGATAAATCTTTTGCAGATTCTAAAAAAATGACATCTCTGGAAAGAATAATCTTTTGTTTTCTTCATCATATAATCTATATGCTTTTGAAGTATTGGAATATCCCAAAAAAATACACATTCTACTTCTGGCATTTAATTTGTTTCTTTGATGCTTAGGAATAAGTGCATAGCAAGTAGATCCAAAAACCTTAAAATGTTGAACTGCCGGTAATATGTTGTACCAAACTTCATATGGTGATTTTTTGTTGAGGACAGAAGAAGGACATCTATTTTTAAAATAAACTACACAAATTACTACTTCTCCCCAAAACATTAATTTGACGTTTTTGAAAAACATCATTGATCTAACCATGTTAAGCAAAGTCCTATTCATCCTTTTTGCAACACCATTTTGTTTTCGATTATATGGAATAGTAGTTTGGTGTTTGATGCCATTATCTATTAAATATTGTTCAAAATATTTTGAATTATATTCACCTCCAGTATCAGTCCTTAAGATTTTTTGTTGATTTTCATTTGCAACCATAACATGAAATGCTTTGAACATATAAAAAATTTGTGACTTTTCCTTCAAAATATAAATCCAACACATCCTCGAATAGTCATAAATAAAATTGATTATATATTCATTTCCATTTGCAGTTGGTACATGCATAGGTCCACAGAAATCAGAATGTATGAGACCTAATTTTCTGGAAGATCTCGAAACAAAATTATGAAATGGTTGTTTACTATGTTTCCCCAAGATGCAAGCATCACATGGTGTGAGCTTTCTTGGAATAATGGGAAGACCTTTAAAGCCCCGTTCTTTCATAATTCTAATGTTGTCATAGTTGATGTGACCAAATATAGTGTGCCATAATAAAATTGAAGATAAAAGATTATCTTGTTGCACTAACAGAGTTGAAATTGTAGCAGACTGTGTAATGGATGAATTACTATTCAATCTCAACAGTGTACCTTCTTCAACATCGGTCATAATTACTGAATTATCACTTTCTCTACGAAATTCAATAATTCCATAAAAAATATGGATTGAATGTCCTTGTTGTCTAATATGAATGAGGCACTTTAAGTTCCTTTGAAATTGGGGAATATAAAGAACATATTTCAATATATAATATGCTAAATGTGGAATTTTTAGTCTAATTGATCCAATTCCTGATGGTTTAAATTCGAACTTATCAACAAAATAAACAACACCATCAAAATTATCATTGAAACCTTCAAAAAGATCTCTCTGGAATGTCATATGACAAGCACCTGAATCTAAAATCCAAATGTCCTCCCATGAATAAAATGTAGCATTAAAAAAAAATCAATATTAAAATTGTAGTGAACAACTATATAATGTGCAAATTAATTTTCTTTATTTTTATTATAAAATGATTGCTCTGTCTTGTCATTAACTGGTTCTTTCTTTTCATTACTAATCTTCTCCCAAGGAACCTTGGAATTAACTGAAGTATGACCAGTTTTTCCACACCTATAACATCTGATTTTTTATTTAGACTAAATTTTTTTCTGTATCTAGTCATTTTGATGTGTATGACCATGACTGTTGTTATTGTTAACCCCCCTACCTTTAAAATTCCTTCTACCCCAACCTCTAGGATTCTTGCCACCACTGGCATACTCATTTTATGATTTATATTCTTTCTGTGCATAGCACAAGGTTTCTATATTAGCAACAGAAACAAACTCCTTTTTTCCAAAAGCCTTTTCTCCTTTTGCAATTTTAATTTTCTTTAACTTTCCAATAGCTTGGAAATATTTCAAATAGTGAAAGTATAGTAATTGTAAAATTACTTTAACACATGTAACTTTTATATCATGGAAAATAACCTTTATTTCAGAATCCAATTTCATTGGATCATTTTCCTTTATTTCCAAATTAAATAACTTCAATAACAACCTAATCATATCCAAATAACAACCCAATAATATCCAAATCTAAATCTAAATGTGAATCATAGAGTTCCCTTAAAATTTCTAATGCTGCATATGTTGTCTTACAGGAATGAATGTATCTTCTTACCATTCAGAAATTGATGTTGTAATCATAACATAGGCTTTATTGTTTTTAACTTCCTAGGTAGCACGTTGTTTGCCATCATCTCGAGGTTCTATTGCAATTTATTTACCTTCTGCGTTTTTCCTTCCTTGGAAAACATCTTGCCACAAATTATTAAAAATCATTGAAATCCTGAGTTTTCTTATCCATTCATGATCATTTTCTTTCCCATAAAGGACACCTCGAACCATAGAAATTATAAATGCCAGGAAATTTAAAAAAAAATAATAATTCTGATGAACTCCAAAATTTTGAATGAAAAAATATTTCACCATCTCTAAAAAAAATCTGAATGTATCTTGATATTTCAATCGATGGTCTGACAAGGTCTTCACAATAGACAATAATACAACGAACATCCACCAAAGTTTACAAATTTAATAATTTACCGGATCGAAACAGTCGTTAAAAAATTCACGACATATGACGGTCATAGTAAATGGTGGGGACGACAATAAAAAGAGCGCATGTACCAATGAAATCAACTGTCCGGTCCGATAGATCTATCGTTTACAACGTCACAAACTTGCCGATGATTAACGGGGTGAGTAACCCCGTAGAAATATTTCGACAAAATAGTGTATATATATATTCTTTCTGCAGATCGCTGGTAAAGTGAAATCCATGGCTGACATGGCTAAAATGGCTCGGCAATCAGACGCTTGCATTTTCTCAAAAATTCAAAAAAAAATACTTTACTAAAATGAAATCAAAAGAGCTTAAACAAAGACCGTAAACAATTTTTCTATCAAGGACTATGGAACTTTTCAAGAATTACTGGAAATGATAACATGGGCTCAACTTGGGATACATTATAAGCTATATACACAATATTATTTTACGAATGCTTAACACACACATATTTAAATTCACTATAATACTGTCCCAGATCTGAATTAAGATCTTTACTTCATAGTTTCGGGGACCTGAATTAAAATCTTTACTTCATCCTTTCCGAGTTCTGAATTATATCTTTACATCCTTGAAAATACATAAATACAAATTCATTATATAATACAAGTTCATTTAGGCTTCCTATGCCAAGTGTGAATTAATATCTTCACATCCCTTACAAAGTACAAATTCGTCTAGGAAAATTCATATTATAATAAAATTTCATATCGACTTCCTCTCCCAAGTGGGAATGAAGATCGTCACATTCCTTTCAAAGTAAAAAATCCCTTATACTTGCGATCTAATTGTATTCATATATGTATGAGCGTGGCATTTTTATAGCTTGGATTGGAGTTTATTTTTTTCAAGAGAATGTGACATTGAGCCAAAGAAATTAAGCGTCAATAAATGGCAAAGAAAATCCATAGCTAGGGCACCATGAGGGTGATCTCCTTTCATTTAACCTTCTCGCAAGATTTATTCAGGTCAACATCTAACCAATATGGTGTCTTCTATAAATCGACAATCAACCTATTGTGTTATTCCATTTTTCGATTCTTTAGTTTTATTTGTAAAATTTTGTATTTGAACAATTTATATCAAAGTTTTTGAAATGTGTTAATTTCAACTAGTTGCACGAAAACAACTAGATGAATGTACACAGTTACTACAATTAGTTGTTACTTTTCATCAACAAATTTGTGGAAGAAGGATTTATGAATCCCACATGTGGGGATATAGAATAATCTACTTATCCAAAATTAATGTTAAATATTAATTGATTACATTTATTGAGACTAGAGGTTCACTGAGCAGAGAGGCTTATTCTAGAACCCAATATGAGAGCATGTGTAAATGGGGATGTGTAAGTTTGTCCATCAACCCTTTCCCCTTTAATAAATAAATAAATAAATAAATATTGTTTTAAATAAAAAAATAACACTGTGTATAATAAAAAAAAATGAATATGTTGTAAAGTAATTAGAAGTAAAAAAAATTGTTTGAGTAAGATATTTAAATCTTATCTTTTTCAAAAATATTTTAACAAGAAATTTAAATAAACCATTTGAAGATCTATATTAACTAATTTATGTCGATATCAACTTCATATATAGAGAGAGAGAGAGAGAGAGAGAGAGAGTTAAAATAAAATATTTTATTGTTGTATATAAAAAAATATTCAATTTGGGTTATCAATAAAATATTTTAATACAAAATAATATTCACATATATTTAAAAATACATTAATAATAAAAAACTATTTTAATTTGCATGATAAAATGTCTCAACGTACATGTTATGTAAAATATTTTATTGTCAATTACCTATCACTTTAAAAAAAATATGTATATATCATGAAAATATTAAGTTTTATGGTTAAAACTTTTATTTGGTCATATATACTTTATTTAGCATTCACAAATACAATTTAAACAATGAAACATAGCATATTGTGTTTTGCACTCAAACAAGTTTGCACTTGAAGAAATTTGATCCCTTTCGGCTCATGTTAGATCAGTACTTAAGATGGATCTATGCTAATATTTATCCCAATACAATTGGTTAATTTAACTAATTTAAATGTTTTTTTAATATAATATTTTATTTTTATTTTTTAAATATTAAATTTTTTATTTTTAAAATTAACAAATTTAATTTAAATAAATTTTACAAGAAATTAAATAATATATCATTAATTTTCCAAAAGAATTTTGATAGAGAAAATCAACACCATTTCATACTGGGAAGATATTATAATTAATAAAAAATATTCAAACTTCTATACATTGATAATCCATTTAAAACCACCTTTCTTGCTAAATTCAACATTTTCTGCAAATTATGAATTCTCTTTTAACAAACATAGCACTAATTGTGAAATTGACCATACTTACTTTTGAAAAGTACAAGGAATATCACTAAATTAATATCATTTTATAACATTCATTCTTTAAAAAAAAAAAAAACTAAGCTAATGGGTAGTTCAAGTGCTTTTGTGCATAGCTTTAGGAATTGATTATTATAACATCATTCATAGATATATGTCAAGATTGTCTTGATATGAAAATCAATCATGTTAAAGCATAGTCAACCATTGTCCAACGTTGCATTGTGACAAGGATTATCTTAATATGAAAATAAACCATGGTCAACCATGTTTATTTGAGGGTTTATAATATTTATCTTAGGGTTTATATACCTTGAGTTTATAATATTAATCCCAAGTGTTTAATATTATTCCTTAGGTTTCATAATCCCTTGGGGTTTTAGCACTAATCCCTTGGGTTTATAATATCAATCCCTTGAGTTTATTAATCTAAGGGTTCAACCATGGTCAAGCATGGTCCAATGTCGCATTGTGATAAATTTTGTATCAATATGAAAATCAACCATGGTCAACCATGTTTATTTAAGGGTTTATAATATTTATCTTAGGGTTTATATACCTTTGTTTTGTATTATTCCCTTTGGTTTAATATTTTTCCCTTGGGTTTATAATCCCTTGGATTTTTAGTGCTAATCCCTTGGGTTTATAATATCAATCATGGTCAACTATGGTCAATCATGATTAACCGTGGTCAACCATATTCTATAAAATCAGTCATGGTCAATCATGGGAAACCATGGTCAAAGGTCGCATTGTGACAAATATTATCTTAATATGAAAATCAACCATGGTCAACCATGGTCCAACGTTACATTGTGACAATGATTTTTTCAATATGAATATTGTTGGGGTTCCCATGTTTTGGCCATATTGGCAAGACCAAAAGATGAGACAACATCAGAACCACTTTCAGACCTCAGGATCTAGCCCTCCTGGGTCCAGAGAGGGATCTCTCTAATTTGAGAAAATGTTTATATCTATGAAGCTCAAAGTTTAAGATGTTAGGCTAGTTATAGGCACGAGTTTGTTTGATTGATTGTTTGTTTTGGTAGCTAGTTATCAGGAAATAAGGGTTCAATGTACGACTAGGATGAACAAAGAGGGATAAGGCAGAGGTGAAATATTCCAGGAAATATTCAAAACCATTGGGTAATGGATTCAGGAAAGGATTTAATTGCTACTCAATTGATAGGCTTTCAATTGGGCTAGTCATCTAAAACTTAGGATCTTTCAAGATGATTATGTGATATGGAGAGTAGGAGGGGAGGAGATAACACAGATTCAGAGCACAGAGTTACAGATCAGCAGGTCATACAAGGATCCTAGTGGACAGAGCCAACTCTAATCCCCAGTGTTCCCAAATCTTCCAACTAAATCAATAACAAGAAACATCTAAGAACCGAATTCATTTAATTCATACATTA
Organism: Pinus albicaulis; assembly: GCA_034641835.2. Taxonomy (NCBI): domain Eukaryota; kingdom Viridiplantae; phylum Streptophyta; class Pinopsida; order Pinales; family Pinaceae; genus Pinus; species Pinus albicaulis. The sequence continues at coordinate 1,990,263,671 of CM076578.1, forward strand.
GAGAGCAGGAAATAACATCCACTACACTGGTTAAACCAACTGAAATCACTTCTCGGATAATACATTCAGAAGAGAAACATAAATGGCAAGGAGAGTAGGAACATAGGGTACCTAACAAAGGTAAATCTTATGCCAAACTTCTGATGCAAGCCAGCAGAAACGAAATGAAATGAATGTAAACACATAGATAGGAAAACATCACCGCTGCTTCAGATCAGGGTCCAAAGAAATGTGCTTGTCATATTAAGTAACAATACCAATCAAGTACAATATTGCCAATAGCTGAATACTCAGTCTGAAAAAATATCCTTCAACCTATCTTACAATCTTTACATAGAGACTGAGTCTCAAAAGCAACTGCTTGCAGTTCTCTGATAACTGATCAACAAACTTTACAATATTTTCTCATGGATTTTATAACAGCAGATGAACTGAGGAGGTAGGTGAGAACTAAATGAAACATTAAACACAGAAAAGGGAGAGAAGGCCGAAACCTACTCTGTTTTAACTCTCTGCATTTATCTTTGGTATGGCTTAAGTGTTTTGATTGCAGTACTGTGTGGTACATTTGGTGAAATAACAAAGGAAACATAAGAAACAGTGAGGTCTGCCCTACTTGTGCAACAAATGCTTCTGATCATGTAGGACTGTTGTTGGGGTAGGAAACTTCAGGAACACGATGTATAATAAAAACTGCATGGGCACTTTGTCCTCTGATGAAGAAAAACATTCTGCTGCTGTAGAAGACCCTGGTGGTACGGTTTCCCGTGCATTAAACTTTTGATTGATCTTTGGGGTTTTCAATCTAGTACCTTGCCTCTGAAAAACTGGATTAACCCTTTAAAATCTCCAGTTTAATGCTTTGACTCTTTGATTTCCTTGATGATTTCTCTTTTCCGCTCCCACAGTTATCTTTTGGCCGTGAACTCTGTGCTTTTAATGGCTCTGGAAGAGAGTGACAGAATTTTGACCCTGTCCTTTGATTACAATCACGTCAAACACTTCCCTGGGCCTTTTCTTCATTAAATGTATCTTTGTACATGGCCCTTGCCTGCATGTCTGCCACTGTGACAGGAACAACGAGCCATGGCGGTTTTCCGTGCTTGAAACCCTGCAAAACAGCCAACTTGTCACGAAATCCATGGACGGGGATAATGGATGCAGTGTGGATGAAGGAAATGGCCGTGCAGATGATGAAATGGAGGAAAAATTGCAGAGAAATGGTGAAAAACGCTCTGGTGGGTGGTTGGCGGTCTGCGGAACAAATTTGAACGAAAAACCTTAAAAAACACGAAAATGAACCAACTATATGTAATGGAATGGGCGCATGTACGATGGATGCTCGTGGGGGTGACGTGGCAGGACCGGGCGGTGACGGAATAGTCAATGGCAGGCAAACAAAACTGGACCGTCCGATCGTGGCGGAGATCAACGGTGGTGAATGCGTCGGAGGGCGATGGACAGTGGGCCAGGGGTACGGCGGAGATGGTATAACTCACACGCAGCTTTGATAAGCGATGACCGTTGGATCAACTGCTCCAGATCGGACGGCTGAAAAAGATATCGCTCGGCATCCACGGACGAAATTTAATGCGCGATGAGCCGGCGGTTTTGAAACAGTGCCGCTGCCACACATCAAACAATGTATGGAATCGCTGGCCGATCGGGGAAACCGCCCTTCACCCTAAGGCGGTGCGATAGAAACCACTGGTTTAGGAACAATGCGCGGAGGACCACCGGGTGGGAAGATTGATGACCGTCGAATCTACGCTTCAAACAGACGACGATGGTTTTGGGGAATGAACGGGGGGAAACCCGGGCGCTGCAGATTTAATGATAGCCGTCCGATCTACCAAGATCGACGGTCGAGGTTGCGCCCGATGAACAAATATGGAAAGAGCCTTTCGGATTTTGTAGGTGGTTCCAGCACCGGATCACGTGGAGGAAGAGGTGCGGAGCTAAGCGGGAAGGGGGCTAGGCCTGATATAATGTTTAAAGTGGGTTTTTTAACCTTTTTATTGCATTTTAAAGCCTAAAAAGGGTAACGATAGGGAAGAAAAGGGTAAGCCAGTTTAAACAAAGGGAAAATATGGGTTTTAAAGAGGATTTTTGGGGGGGTTTAGAGGGTTAATAGGGGAAATAGAGGGGAACTTTGACAAAAGGAAAAAGGGATGAAAAAGGGATATTTTGTAGGAGTACAAGGGGGGTAAATGAAGGCATTTAGGAGCACAAATTCTTGCAATCAGAGGGTCTTTAGAATGGAGATCAGCAGAATGGATTTTATCAAAGGAAAAGGCACAGGAGACTTCAAGGATGGTGTGTCTCCCGGGGAGATGCATTCATTGAAGACTCAAGAACATTTTAGCCCCCTATTTTCTTGTCAAAAAATTTATAGGGGGGCTAACAGTGGCTCCACATGGGGATGGATTTTTCTTGAAGAAGTCAAGAATTCAGAAAATAAATCTTTGGTGTAGGCCAGATGCCTGCTTCTTGGCACATCCCTTTCTTTCTTTGATCAGCTACCATAAATCCTGAAGACATCAAATCAACAGAAACATTCTAAAAAATCTACCTACCCAGACTACAATCCTAGCATTTTCTTTTAGGGTGCATTTAGACTAGCAGACCCTTTATATCATCAATTTCTTACAAACAAGAAAATAAACCTATTCTACTTCTACCCTTATGACTCCATGAGACCAGATTAAACTGTTGGTCTCATATGCTTCTCTACCTACACTACTATCTGCTAGGATTAGAATGTCTAGCAGATTTCTTCTCTACATTCTAAGACAGAAATTGAAAACAGTCAAGCCAGGATTAGACTGTCTGACTTGCTATGGGTCCAAGGCATAAAGACAGTTGCACATGGAAAATTTTTTCAGAAAACTGAAAACAAAACTGTGAAGGCTTGAGATCTAAAACTTGAAACATCCTTCTTTCCCTTTGTGACTCAATATTTGAGCATGTTAGAGTCACTTCTTTCTTCATCTCAGCTTTGGTTTTGGGCATTTTAGAGCTGATTCTTCTTCCTTCTTTGCTGGCCCAGATTTTGAGCATGTTAGGACCAGCTGCTTTACTTGCTTTGGCTCAGGTTTTGAGCTTATTAGAGCCAATCTTTTGCACATCAGAGGTTCATGTTTTAAGCATGCCTGAACCTCTCCCTCTCCTCTGTGTTTTGAAACATTTTCACTTTTTCTTCGAAAATAAAAAACTGCAGTGGTATGTACAATGGAAATGGAGACTGGAAATTGTAAATTAGCAGAAGTAATGTTTGAGCATCCTGCCATTGACAGGACCCCCAAACAGTTCAGTGCCATCTAATCCTTGTAAGAAGAAAGCATTGGGACCCACAGTGGCCTGGATGAGGTATGGACCTTGCACAAACTGTCAAATTTGCTGTGCTTTCCTTTATCCTCTCTTCTTGAATCCCACTTCAAAACCTTATCTCCAACTTTGAAATCAGCAGCTTTGGTTCTTTTGTCAAACAATTTCTTTATATTCTCCTGAACTTTCACTGCTCTGTTGTAGACCTCTTCCCTTGTTTGCTGAAGATGGATTGTTTGGTTTATTCTCCTCACCATGCTATCTTCTTCTGTTTGGATCTCCTGGACCAGCTTGATCACTGGTATCCCAAGGATGGTAGGAAATACTGCTTCTGTTCCATAGACAAGCTGAAAAGGTGACATGCCAATGGACTTCTTTGTTGTAAGCCTGTCAGCCCATAAAGCATGTACTAGCTTGTTATGCCATGATTTTTTGTTCTCTTCCAACAGCTTCTTGATGATGATCACCAGGCTCTTGTTTGATGATTCAGCTAATCCATTACCTTGAGGGTAATAGGCAGTTGAATGACCAAGTGCTATTTGGTACATGTGACAAAAATAACCATATTTTTGGATCCAAAAGTAGTAGCGTTATCAGTGATTATTTTCCTTGGGCAGCCAAACCGAGAGAGGATGTGACTTTCTAGGAAACTAATGATGACTGAATCTGTGACATTCCTAGTGGGCACGACCTCTATCCACTTAGTGAAATAATCTGTGGCTGTTAGGATCCATTTGTGTTGGGCAGAAGAAGTAGGGTGAATTTCCCCTATGAAATCTAGGCCCCATTGCAGAAAGGGACCCTCAACAGTGATGGGTTGTAGGGGTAAAAGGAGGAGTTTCCTTTTGCCCTCAAATATCTGACATTTGTGGCAAGCAACTATCATTTTATGAACATCATTGAAGAGTGTGGGCCAATAATAACCAGCCCTGAGTATTTTATTTGCAGTGGCTTTCCAACTCAGGTGGCCTCCACATTCTCCAGCATGGAATTCTTGTTTAACCCTCTCTGCCTCATTTTCAGGCAAACATTTAAGCAATAGGCCATTCAGATTCTTCTAGTATAAGTTTTCATTCACAATGCAGTAACTTCTGGTTTTTAACTTTAAGAACCTGGCCTTGGTCTTTGATAATCCGGGATGGGCATTGAGGTGTGTAAGCACATACAGAATGTCGGAATACCAAGGAGAGCTCTGAAATTTTTCCTCAATAGTGAGATCAGGAAATTCTTGTTGTTCATCCAAGGCATTTATCATGTTAATGTCTAGGGCTTGTAGGTTTTATTCAGCCATTAACTTAGCTAAGCCCTGACCTTTAATCAATTTGGTGGGTTTTATCTCAAGGTCATACTCTAAGATCACAGCTATCCATTTGCCTCTTTTCCCATTTGGGTCTTGGGACAATATATCTTTGAATATGATGTTGGGCGCATAAGTTACGGTGTGAGAATGAAATATGTACACCCTAAAGTCTTTCAAGGCCTTAATCAGAGCATAGGCCTGTTTCTCCATGATATTGTATTTCAAGGGTGCATCTCTGAGTGCTTTGCTAAAGAAGGCAATTGGCTGTTCCATTCCCTCTGTGTTTTTCTGCAGCAAAACTGCAACCACTGTATACTCAGAGGCGAATGAAAAGATCAGGAAATCTTTGGAGAAATCTGGGCTGATTAGGACGGGAGATTGGGTAAGTGCAAGTTTCACTGATTCAAAATATTGTTTATCTCCCACAGTCCATTTAACTCCTGCACCTTTCCTCAGCATGTTAGTCATGTTCCTAAGGTGTTCAGCCAGATTTGGAATAAACCTCCTAAGGAAGTTAATCTTCCCAATGAAAGACTGTAATTCTTTGATATTTCTGGGGTGTGATCTGTAGTATTCCCTCAACTCGTTGGGGGTCTATCCTGATTCCCTTTTTGGATATAATGTGGCCCAGGAGTTTACCCTCCTGTAGCCCAAAGACAATATTTTTAGGGTTCAGGGACAGACTAAACCTTCTACATTTTTCAAATACTTTTCTCAGATGTTTCAGGTGTTCTTCTTCGGTCTTGGAATAGACTGTTATGTCATCCAAGTAGATAACAATGAAGTTCCCTATTTCATCTGAAAATGCTATGTCCATCGCTCTTTGGAAGGTGGCTCCAGCATTCATCAATCCAAAAGGCATCTTCACATACATGAAGGTTCCCTATGGAGTGGTAAAGGATGTTTTGAGTTGGTCTTCTGGGATTACTAAGACTTGGTTATATCCGGAGAAACCATCTAGCAGGGAGATCCTCTTAGAACCTACTACCTTCTACAGAATATGTTCCATCTTAGGCAAAGGGTAATTGTCCTTGAGTGAGGCTCTATTAAGATTCTTGAAGTCTATGCACAATCTGATTTCTCCTGTTTTCTTCCTCACAGCCACTAAGTTTGATACCCAATCAGAGAACCTCACCAGCACAATTATACCTGCTTCATACATTTTCTTAATCTCCTTCTCTACTGCAGGCAATTGTTTGGGATTGATTCTGCGAAGTTTTTATCTAATAGGCTTCTGATTTTCTTTCAAGGGTATATTATGATGAATGATATTTGTGTCATAGGTCTTTAAGTCCTCATAGCTCCAAGCAAACACATCAATGAATTCCTTGAAAAGGTCAATGTATTTCTTCTTCATGTCTGCAGATAAAGACTTAGCCAGTTTAATCATTTTGGGCTTATCTTCAGTGCCTATGTTGCACTCTTCCACATCAGAGTCTGCATGCTCTATAGTGGGCTTTTTTTCCACATCGTTAAAGTCAAAAAGGTCCTATAAGGGTGCTAGGCCTCTAGGCATATTCTTATCTTTGGCCTGCAGCACCTCTACCTCTTCACTATCTGCATTTTCACATTTTCCATTTGGATTTCCAGTCTGTTCATCTAAAGAGTTTATTTATATATTACAAGGTGTTTCTTCCTCGTCTGAGGATTCATCACTTAGGTGGCTACTGTCATATTTGGAGTCTAAATCAGAAAATTCAAACTCGTTTCTGCCTACCAGAAAATCTTCGATCTGTTTATCACCTTCAAAAACCTGCCAGTATTTTTCATTTTCTGGCACAACAGGTCTAAATTTAGTCTGAATGATGATCTGTTGGTCGCTGGGAGTCTTGGGGTAGGAACTGGCTAGGCAAGCTAATCCATTTTCAATGACATTTTGACTCCTAGGAACGAACACTAATTTGTATTCAACAAACGTTTTTAGAAGATCCATGGTGTCATTCCTATATGCTCTCAACCTAGGATGTTTGGCTGTGTATTCCCCGTTGACCTGTTTAATAACTAACTCTGAGTCTCCCCTTATGGTTATCCTACGGGCTCCTATTTTCTTGAACAGATTCAGACCCAGGATTAGAGCCTCGTATTCAGCGACATTATTTGTGCATTTGAAGTGCAGGCTACAGGCGTGGCTCTCAGCATAGTCATTTTCTGTATTGTGCAACCATACCCCTGCCCCTGCAGTCCTTTTAGTACAGGACCCTTAAAAGCTCATTTCCCATAAGGGGTTTTTTTTATGATTATCATTCTTTTCTCCCTTACAGCTGGGTTCGCCATTGTGTTGTGTTATAGGGTCTGTAATAGGTTGTGGATCGCTTGGTTCTTCGTGAAATGTATGATTTTCAGGGATCTGGCCAGATGGTTTTTCACGCTCTGTCTCTTGTTCACTCGGAGTTAGGTTTCCACCACATATCCTACAGGTTTCATTGTGGTTTTCTTCTTCGTTGTCCTCTAAATCCAGAGCAGCCATTATGTTAAAATCAACAGCTTCTGCCTCTCCATTTGTATCTTTGTTTTGGGACTCTGACCCTTCTAAGGATTCATCATTACAAAAGATGAAGGAGTCAAGGTCTGTATGCACAGAATAAACAGGTGAATTTTCTGGCTTTTCGGGGATACTGACTAGGAATTTCATCTATGTCTCCCTATACAGTTTTCTAAGTTGGCCAAAGATTGGGATTGTGGCATATGAGCCATCCATCTGCATTGTACCCTGCAGCTTGGCTCCCCATGATCTTGATAGTAGCATGCCATACTTGGGTGGCACTTCCGCCACCACAACATCCATAACCATGCATTTAGCTGGGATTTGAGTTAATCTCACACACAAGTATTTGATCAGGCCTAGGCATTTCACTCTGCTAGAGTCGAAAGAGTATAAGTCTTTGTAGGGTCTGGTTATCTCTAGACCTAGTCTTTCCATAACTACCTTAGGCATTAGGTTGTGGGATGCTCCCGAATCATGCATTGCATTGTGCAGGATCTTTTCATGAATGTTGAGACTGATATAGAAAGGCGGAACTACCCCCTCATGAAACTTCCCCTCTATCTTAGGACCAAACAAGAGGGCAGGTTGATCATCATTCAAATTGATAGAGTCACCATTCTCACTAAGGTTCAAAGCCTTCAAAATCTGGCCTTTATATACATCCTGAGTGGCCAGCTCAGAAAGTGGGACAGAGATTTTAATTCTTGCAATCTCACTTTCCAAATTGAAAGTGGACTGACTCTTTGGGATACTCATCTCTGTTCTATATGCCGCTGCCTTAGTGGCTAAATCAATGGGCTGATTTTCCTTATGTACACTGTTTGTGGCAGTTTTATCAGGAGCACTAACTGCAGTGCTAGTGCTGCTAGCTGGTTTACCTTGTGCATTAGTGTCTTGGTTGTATTTTTCTCTATTCTTTCCAGAACTTTCAGCTGATGGTTTGCTACTTTCAGCAGTTGCTTTAGAAGTTTTCTCAGGCATCCTTTTGATGGTAGTCTCAGAAGCTTTGGGTTTGGCAGTTTCTTGACTCTTTTTGCTTCTGAGTTCATACTGTTCTCTGACCTGCATCATGGCATTTTCAAATCCTAATCTGTAATCTTCAGATTCCAACCATTCCTCCTCCCAACCAGAGGGTGAAGGCTTATCTTCTTCTGAATAACAGTTATGGATTGAATCTTCTGTTTCAAACATATTAATTGTGTTTCCCTCAGACTCTTCTATGATTCCCTCATCTTCATCAAGAAAATTCTCTTGGAATGGGGGGATAACTTGTTGATCTGATTCTCTTTGTCTGTTAGGAGTGTTATTTTTTCTTCTAAAGTTTTGGCTCTAGTTTTGGTTTCTATTCTGGTTACTGACCGTGACAACCATCTTTTCCATCATTTGTTGCAGCCTTTCCACTTTTTTAGACAGCTTATCATAATTTTGGTCAGATGTGGAAGCTACGTTGTCATCTCTATATGTTACCCTTCTCTCAGATTTCAGTCTTGCTCTTTTCTCAATCAGGTTGGCTTCTATATTCACTGCTCCTTTCTGCATGTCCTCCAATGTGCTGTATTTCTTATCTCTAAGCTCATAAGCCATGTCAGCATCAAAACCTTCAAGGTATTTTGTTAGGGCCATGCCTTGTGGAGGTTTCATATGCGGAGGGAGAGCATTATACATGCTGTTGAACCTTTTTGTGTAATCGTGAACACTCTCTCCAACGTTTCTTTTGAGGGTCATGTATTCTGCTAGGAGTTGGCGAGGATTTTCCCTAGTTTCCCATTTGTTTATGAAATTCTGATACAAAGCTGGAAGATTGTTGATGCTACCTGGGGGTAGGCCCTTAAACCAATTTTTCACATCACCCCCTAAGCTTTGGGCAAAGATTCTCATTTTGACTGTATCATCATCAATTTCCATGTAGTCAAAAGAATCCTCCATTTTATCTACATGTTGTTGGGCTGTGATGGACTCCTTTGCAGTGAAGTGCGGAATCTTAGACTGATAATAATTCGGTAAGGGTACTAGACGCTGAGGTAACACTAGGGGTGCATACCAGGCTGCCATGATGATGTTTTGATGAGGTAAAGGGTTAACTTGGGCAACTGGTATAAGGATGACAGGGATATTATGATCAGCAGAGGACTGATGAGAAGACCTAGGGTGACTGAGCCCCAAGTTTTGTATGAAATGTAAATCAGGAGGTGTAGATGGAGGGGTCTGTCTATTCCCAAGGTATCTACCACCTTGCTGTGGTGAATCGGGTGGCTCAGGGTCTGGTTGGTCTAAGCTACTGAATGACCTAGTTCTAGATAAGCTGTTTGGTTGTCTAGGTCAAGGTGAAAGTGTGATAGAGCTGTAAGATCTTTTGGTGCAGAATTATCTCTATGGATGTGTTTGGAAATAGTTGATATTTTAGGTGTATGAGCTCCCTTGAGGATGCTCTCAGGATTGTCAACTATTTCAGGTGGGTCTGGGTTTGGGTAAGCTCTTGTATGAATGGTCCTAGAAGCCAGAATGTTGTTTCTGACCAAGAAGCTTAACCCTACTTGTTACTTCTACTGTGGTTGATGTTGTTCAGGAGGCTGGTATTCCAGTGGAGTCTAATGTGCACCAAGATAATCAGCAGGCCTACTGATAACCCGTGGAGTCTTTGAAACATTTATGGAATATTGGAGTCGCCAGGTGGAGGGTTTAGAAATTTTTTGGAGGGTACACTATCCACCACAGTGCTCTTGAGATGTCCCCTTTTCTAGGATATCTTCAAACACAACAAACTCTAACTAGAGATTGAATGGGAGGGCATTTACCAGATATGCCACCTCTGAAAGAGTGTGAGATCCGGAGGCTACCTGGCCCTTTCCAGACTCTGTCCCAGAGTATGGAGAAACACACAAATGGTATAGAGGTTGATGTGAGAATAGGAGTGTTTAACTGCCAACCTAACTAGAGATTGTAGGTTTTTAATGCCTAAGAATGTTTAAGGTGTAATGCACTCAGTATGTCCCCAGCGGAGTCGCCATTATGTTGGGGTTCCCATGTTTTGGCCAGATTGGAAAGACCAAAAGATGAGACAACATTAGAACCACTTTCAGACCTCAGGATCTAGCCTTCCTGGGTCCATAGAGGGATCTCTCTAATTTGAGCAAAGTTTTATGTCTATGAAGCTCAAAGTTTAAGATGTTAGGCTAGTTATAGGCACGGGTTTGTTTGTTTGATTGTTTGTTTTGGTTGCTGGTTATCAGGAAAGAAGGGTTCAATGTAAGACCAAGATGAGAAAAGAGGGATAAGGCAGAGGTGAAATATTCCAGGAAATATTCAAAACCATTGGGCAATGGAGTCAGGAAAGGATTTACTTGCTACTCAATAGGCAGGCTTTCAATTGGGCTAGTCATCTGAAACTTAGGATATTTCAAGATGATTATGTGATATGGAGAGTAGGAGGGGAGGAGATAACACAAATTTGGAGCACAGAGTTACAGATCAGCAGGTCGTACAAGGATCCTAGAGGACAGAGCCAACTCTAATCCCCAGTGTTCCCAAATCTTCCAACTAAATCAATAACAAGAAACATCTAAGAACTGAATTCATTTAATTCATACATCAGAGAGCAGGCAATAACATCCACTACACTGGTTAAACCAACTGAAATCACTTCTCAGATAATACATTCAGAAGAGAAACATAAATGGCAAGGAGAGCAGGAACATAGGGTACCTAACAAGGGTAAATCCTATGCCAAACTTCTAATGCAAGCCAGTAGAAACGAAATGAAATGAATGTAAACACAGAGATAGGAAAACATCACCGCTGCTTCAGATCAGGGTCCAAAGAAATGTGCTTGTCATATTAAGTAACAATACCAATCAGGTACAATATTGCCAATAGCTGAATACTTAGTCTGAAAAAATATCCTTCAACCTATCTTACAATCTTTACACAGAGACTAAGTCTCAAAAGCAACTGCTTGCAGTTCTCTGATAAATGATCAACAATCTTTACAATATTTTCTCATGGATTTTATAACAGCAGATGAACTGAGGATGTAGGTGAGAACTAAATGAAACATTAAATGCAGAAAAGGGAGAGAAGGCCGAAACCCACTCTATTTTAACTCTTTGCATTTATCTCTGGTATGGCTTAAGTGTTTTGACTGTAGTACTGTGTGGTACATTTGGTGAAATAACAAAGGAAAAATAAGAAACTGTGAGGTCTACCCTACTTGTGCAACAAATGCTTCTGATCATGTAGGACTGCTGTTGGGGTAGGAAACTTCAAGAACACGATGTATAATAAAAACTGCATTGGCACTTTGTCCTCTGATGAAGAAAAACATTCTACTGCTATAGAAGACCCTGGTGATACGGTTTCCCGTGCATTAAAATTCTGATTGATCTTAGGGGTTTTCAATCTAGTACCTTGCCTCTGAAAAACTGGATTAACCCTTTAAAATCTCCAGTTTAATGCTTTGAATCTTTGATTTCCTTGCTGATTTCTCTTTGCCGCTCCCACAGTTATCTTCTGGCCGTGAACTCTGTGCTTTTAATGGCTCTAGAGGAGAGTGACAGAATTTTGACCCTGTCCTTTGATTACAATCACGTCAAACACTTCCTTGGGCCTTTTCTTCATTAAATGTATCTTTGTACATGGCCCTTGCCTGCATGTCTGCCACTGTGACAGGAACAACGAGCCATGGCAGTTTTCCGCGCTTGAAACCCTGCAAAACAACAAACTTGTCACGAAATCCATGGACAGGGATAATGGATGCAGTGTGGATGAAGGAAATGGCCGTGCAGATGACGAAATGGAGGAAAAATTGCAGAGAAATGGTGAAAAACGCTCTGGTGGGTGGTTGGCGGTCTGCGGAACAAATTTGAACGAAAAACCTTAAAAAACACGAAAATGAACCAACTATATGTAATGGAATGGGTGCATGTATGAAGGATGCTCGTGGGGGTGACGTGGCAGGACTGAGCGGTGACGGAATAGTCAACGGCAGGTAAACAAAACTGGACCGTCCGATCGTGGCGGAGATCAACGATGGTGGATGCGTCGGAGGGCGATGGACAGTGGGCCAGGGGTACAACGGAGATGGTATAACTCGCGCGCAACTTTTATGAGCGATGACCGTTGGATCAACTGCTCTAGATTGGACAGCTGACAACGATATCACTCGGCATCCGCGGACGAACTTTAATGCGCGATGAGTCGGTGGTTTTGAAACAGTGCCGCTGCCACGCGTCAAACAATGTATGGAATTGCTGGCCGATTGGGGAAACTCCCCTTCGCCCTAAGGTGATGCGATAGAATCCACTGGTTTAGGAACAGTGCGCGGAGGACCACTGGGTGGGAAGATTGATGACCGTCGGATCTACGCTTCAAACGGATGGCGATGGCGCAATTTGGGGAATGAACGGGGGGAAACCCGGGCGCTGCAGATTTAATGATAGCCGCCTGATCTACCAAGATCGACGGTCGAGGTTGCGCCCGATGAAAAAATACGGCAAGAGCCTTTCGGATTTCGCGGGTGGTTCCAGCGCCGGATCACGTGGAGGAAGAGGTGTGGGGCTAAGCGGGAAGGGGGCTAGGCCTGATATAACGTTTAAAGTGGGTTTTTTAACCTTTTTATTGCATTTTAAAGCCTAAAAAGGGTAACGATAGGGAAGAAAAGGGTAAGCCGATTTAAACAAAGGGAAAAGATGGGATTTAAAGAGGATTTTTGGGGGGGTTTAGAGGGTTAATAGGGGAAATAGAGGGGAAATTTGACAAAAGGAAAAAGGGATGAAAAAGGGATATTTTGCAGGAGTACAAGGGGGTAAATGAAGGCCTTTAGGAGCACAAATTCTTGCAATCAGAGGGTCTTTAGAATGGAGATCAGCAGAAGGGATTTTATCAAGGGAAAAGGCACAGGAGACTTCAAGGATGATGTGTCTCCCGTGGAGATGCATTCATTGAAGACTCAAGAACATTTTAGCCCCCTATTTGCTTGTCAAAAAATTTATAGGGGGGCTAACAAATATCAATCATGGTCAAACATGGTCAATCATTGTCCAATGTCACATTGTGACAAGGATTTTCTCAATATGAAAATCAACCATGGTCAACCTTGTTTATTTTACGGTTTATAATATTTATCTTAGGGTTTATATACATTGGGTTTATAATATTAATCCCTTGGGCCTAATATTATTCCCTTAGGTTCATAATTCAATGGGGTTTTAGTATTAATCCCTTGGGTTTATTATTCCCTTCTGTTTATAATATCAATGCCTTTGGTTTATAATATCAATCCCTCGGGTTTATTAATCAAATTTCTTTTTACTATTAATATGAAAATCAACCATGGTAAACCATGTTTATTTTAAGGTTTATAATATTTATCTTAAGGTTTACATACCTTGGGTTTATAATGTTAATCCATTGGGTTTAATATTATTCCCTTGGTTTCATAATCCCTTGTGTTTTTAGTATTAATCCCTTGGGTTTATAATATCAATCACTTGGGTTTATTAATCTATGAGTTAAACCATGGTCGAGCATGGTCTAATGTCTCATTTTGAAAAATATTGTTTCAATATGAAAATCAACCATGGTCAACCATGTTTATTTAAGGGTTTATAATATTTATCTTAGGGTTTATATACCTTGTGTTTATATTATTCCATTGGTTTTTTAGTATTAATCTCCTAGCTTTATAATACCAATCATGGTCAACCATGATCAACCATGTTTTATAAATTCAATCATGGTCAACCATGGTCAAACATACTGTTATGTGAAATCTATGACTGCAGACATAAGTATCTTCCCTAGACTTGATGGCCTAGTCTCAAACAACAGAAAGACAAAGAATCTAATGTTTTCCTTAAAGTAAATAGACAATGGGATGAAGCCTACTTTGAATTTGTTGTATGCTTCACTCTTCTCTTGGCTTGTATGCTCCAATCCTAGCTCCAATCACTATAATTAGAAGTTGCACGATCAAACAACGCAAGCCAATGATCTACGACATCTATGTAGAATCATCTAATCACCTTATTCAATGGATCAACATGGAATTGAAATACATGAGGTCAACATCACATATAGGAAACCAATGAAATATTTACATTAATATAAATGGAGTGATTTATAACCTAATATAGGAGTTGATCTTGTAAAAGAGCTACTCCAAGTTGAATTTTCCTTCCATGCCACAAAATGTACCTCTATGTCACCCTAATGCACGGAATAATGACTCTTACAACAACAAAATGATGGTAGAATCTATCTCCAAAATCCAACCCCTAGCTTGTGAATGCCCACAAATATATAGAAGAGGATGGTAAGTTAAGAGTTCTTAACCATTTACCAATCTAGGCCCAAGATCCACTCTTGATGGGAGGATGAACTCAAGGGATAAGGGGTGAAATCTCCAAGGTAGGATAAGATAGGATTCGAGATTTTCATCTAAGGTAAATAATTATAACAACTCCTAGAAGCTTTTGGAAGATGAAGCTTCAAATTTTATTTTTTTTCCTGAATTTCTAGAATCAATGCACCCCCAATAAGGGGCAACCTTCTAGTGATCAACGCAGGTTCAAAGAGGGAAAAAATACTGGTGAACACTATTCTCTAAAGAGACAGGGTGCATTGGGCCTACAAATCACTGAAATGAAGTAGTTTCAGGTTGAAACTCAGGGATTTGAGAGAGACACGATTAGGGATTTTTATAGGGAGGATGACAAAGTTTCCAAAGGATGTGAATGATCCCATTTGAAGGCTTGTTGACCATATGCGAAAAAATGGCCTATAACACATGGTAAACCATGGTATGATGTCACATTATGACAAATATTGTCTCAATATGAAAATAAAGCATGGTCAACCATGGTCCAATGTCGCATTGTGACAAATATTTTTGTCGATACGAAAATCAATCATGGTCAACCATGTTGCAACATCACATTGTGACAATGATTGTCTCAATATGAAAATAAAACATGGTCAAACATGTTTGTTTTAGGGTTTATAATATTTATCTTAGGGTTTACATATCTTGGGTTTATAATATTAATCCTTCAGTTTAATAGTATTCCCTTGGGTTCATAATCCCTTAGGTGATTTGGGTCTGTCAGCTACCAGATTTACCCATGATCTTTCACTTACGTGATGTTGTAAGAATTTAATTTTAAAGGATCATATAAGAACACATATGCATGCTTAAGCAAGAGGAAATACTAAAACCATCGACAACATAAAAAAACGAGACGTTGATAACAGAGTTCACCCAGTGTGTGCTACGTCTCCGGGCCTGGTGTCAAAATGGGGTAGGGCGCTTCATATAGCGTTGGAAGATGTGATGTACATGGATGATGTTCATACAAGGATGTGCCCTAAAAATGAGTGGCTTGTCTCTCCATGAGACGTTATGCTACAGGAACTCTCAATCACAATGGACATCCAATCAGCATGACATAATCTCACATGAAGCAAAAAAAATAAGATCCTGCACATGCATCAAGCAAGGATCTAGAAATCATAATACAGCTCACAACAAAAAGAGGCACATGATCAAGCTCCATATACCTCAACCCCTGAAGTTGGCTAATGAAGCAGATGCTTAGCTACTGAATCTAGATGCACCATCAATTTTTTAGCGTCGAGGGGCATAGATTCGACCATGCACATGAGAATCAGACACCATCACTCCAATATGGAAAATGGACAAAAAATAGGAAGCTCTGCTGCAGAAACTTATATCACCATTGGATTCTTATCATTGAGAGGTGTAAAATCGACATAAAGTTTGTCAAAAATGGACTCTGGCAAGTTTTGGGCCTCAAGGAATCTTTTTGATACCCTCAAGATTCCTTAAGATTTTGTTCTACATGGAATCTATAAATTTGCTACTTAGATGGCCATTATCGCTTTACCATCTGTGAAATTCTGGTTAAAATGACTATAAAATTCACATCATTCTGACAAAATGAGAATTTACCTCCCCATGGAATCTTTTAGGAACCAAAGAATATTCTCTACAAAAGATTCTTTGCCTTGGAAATCATTCTAGCATGGTTCTGCCTCTGTGGTTGCGCTCATGGTTTCGCACTCCTGCTCCACTGGTCTGTCCTCCTTCTTCTTTCTCGACCTCCTCTTCCGTTGGGGTCGAATGGCAAGGACAGGGTTCATATACACAAATCTAGTGGAGTTAACAATGAAGAGGTTGTTGGCCTAGTGGTAATTAAAGTAATTAATAGAGGAGAGGTCAGGGGATCAATTCCCGCCTCTCCAAAATTGGATGCATCATTTTATTTCACGTTAATAATAGGTGGTGTGTTGTTCTAAAATATGAAATATATTTTAACATTAAGTGTTGTATATGGGTTGGAACATATTTAAATATGGCAGTTGGTTGTTGTTTGGGTTGCATTTGGGTTGGGTCGCCAGTGGAGCGTGCCCACCTTCGTGGCCGAGCGGGTTCGATCCCTATCGGCCCATTTTAAATGGTGTCATATATAATATATGGTTACGATGGTTGGGCAACGGGTTTCGGCATGGGTCACGACCTGTCGAACCATATGTGTTGGATGTTGTTGTCGTGGGTAGAGGGGGCGGCAGGGGTCATCGAACACCACCCTAACTTTGAATTACAATATGATATGGTCATTGGAGGGGGTGGTGGGGTTGGTGGCCCACCACAGAATTTTAATATTGTTTTCATTTTTATATAATAGATAGGTTGTTTTTTACTTTAACGAAAATAAGGGTCGTTAGGAAAATTAATGAGGCCACAATATCGCCCATTTTTGGGAGCTAGGTTCCCTGCCGGTTGACGGTGAATTTTTGGGATAGGTAAACCTAGCCCACTGCCCAGCTTTGATCAAAAATTTGACTCATTCTAACTTTTCCATATGGTCTCGGATTGGAGATCCATTCACACCATTGGAATCAGGGCGACGAGTACTTCAGTCTGATCCTAGTTCAAGAGAAATTAGACCACTTTGAATTTTGACCTATCATTATCCCTCTTGGTCTCTTGAGGGTGTCTGGAGCCTCCTGGATAAATCTTCCCCACTAAGGAGCTTTTGTTCAACCAAAAGCATGAACATAATGTGCAGTTTCTTTGTACCTTGTCTGCGCCACAAGTGTCCTGAAAGGTCACCCTTCGTTCTCCTTCACCTTTTTCCTTCAGAGCCATAAACGATGAGACGACACCGGCATCTTGTTCAACCTATAGTAAAATATTTTTCAAATTACATGCTTAACTAAGTTACCAATCTATGATCCAAGCATTCCACACTGGTCACGAGTTTATAACACATACTCGGTGGTCAAGTTTACAATAAAATGGAATCAATACCCCAGCTATCAATACAAGGCAAAAACATCATTGTTTCTTAACAAGTGATGGAAAATGCATCATTAATTTTACATTTTAAATTGCAACATATGATTTACAAAGTAAGGCCAAACACACTACCAAACCTAGAAAAACCATCTCTCACTTATCAAAGTGAGTGGGTCATCTCTTTGTGGCGTATTTGCTTGTTGAACAATTGCTTCATCTGGTTCCTTCACTGACGCTTTGTCCTTAAGGCGCTGCTCTGGATGGATCATCCAACACATGGCTCTTTGATGGCCACTTCCATCGCAATCACTGCTGTTATCACTCTCAATTTTTCAAATTTTTTTTTAATAGGGTCATCATAAGCTTCACCTTGTATCATTAGGTTAGATCATTCATTTGATGAGAGATTCACTTAATAATGTTATTATATGTCATAGACACTTCATTAGTCTTTTCATTAGGATCATATCTGTTAGTCATCAGTAATTTTTACCTATTTAGATGACTAAATGATTGTCCAAGATTTCTAGAAACAAAACTCATAGAAGTTTTGTGAGTTCTAGAAATCTCACTGCCTTCATTATCCTTAGGATAAATTTTTCACTATCCTGCTACTCTGTCAAGGCATGGCCATCCTATCACTCTGATAAGACCAAATCATAGACTGATGACCCTCACTCTCATTATGCTTGCCACCTCTACCTATAACACTATGTCTCTGTTTGCCTATGCCCTCTATTTTCACATCTTGGTTCGCCAAGTAACCCAAACTTTTTCCTCCACTCACCAAGTGCCTCAATTAATGGTGATTTTAAACTCCCTTTCTAAGATATTTAGGTAAATCAAAGTTTTTAAGTTGTCTAGGATGGCAGTGCATAAAAGTGTGTCAAAACCCTGTCTTCACCTCCAAACCCTGATTCAAGATTTTCAGTCAAAGACCTATTCGAAAGGACATCCCAATAAGTCATATGGAGTCTCCTAGGTTATGCATTGTCATGGTTCTAAATTCACTGTTTCTACATATATTAAAAGGTGAAGTCAAGTGAAAAAAAGGGTGAAACTTATCATTGTCCAAAGACATCAAAAGCCTCCAAAGGTATCTCCTTGATTAAGCATTAAGTCTGCATAAAGACAGTTTTCCCATGTTCAAGCATTTCTACAAGAATGCTTTATAATGGTTAACAGCAGAATAGAAGCAAAGTAAGAGGCCTAAAAATCATAAGGGAATCCACAACAAGTAAAGAGATACAACAGGATTAAGTTCACAAATAGAATCATGATCTCATGATAAGTTGTTGTGAAATGCTGCCCATCAAAAAGCCCATGCATGAGGTCTTGAAGACAGTAGCACATAAACACAACTGTGCACCAACCAAATATTCAATAAACAAAAAGTCATAATGAAAAGTATCCTGTAGAAATTTGAATAACTGATATGTTATCCACCGAGATTTTCCTGATCACACACTATTTTAGCTTCATGCATAATACAGAATCTCTTCTACCATTGATCATCACATGCGGAAATAAAATCAATTGCATGCACACATTAAAGCCATAAGCTTGTTCACACATATGAACACGGTATTTCATGGGAAACCTTAAAAGTGAAAACCCCAATATACGCTTGTATATTATGTATGTCATGGAATCATGTATGATCACTTAGTCTCAGCTCTTTTTAAGCTCTCCTTTACCTCCCTTGCTACACACTATCAAGCTAGATCTAGCAAAACTCATGCTCCAACCTTTAGCCACTTGATAGCCAACCTGAATTGCATTTTCAAGCTATGGGATGGCCTCTTTATATAGATAAACCACCCAGCCTGAACTACGTAATTCTCATGGGTTACTCCACCCATCTGTGTGTTGCAAATAGCAATAGTATAGTCACAACCGATAGTTAACCTGCTCTTTCACCTATTTCTGCACTGGTCTCCACTGAAACTGTCCATGCACTGAAGTTAACTGATGTATTCTTTAGTTGATTAATGAGTTTATAATTAGTGAATTAATTAATAATTAATTCACACCACTCTCACTAATTGTATATATTAGTTAACTTGGATACAAAAAGCTCAACTATGTTTAGATTAGTTAAACTGAATACAACTCCACTAACTTCCTCAATCAACTCCACCAAACTCTGTCACATGAGTTATAACCAAAGTCTTCATGGCCAACAACCAAACCTACAGGAATAGTGTATTTCCCTTCTTGCTCATCAATTTGCATATTACACATCGAGGCATCAAGCGAAGTGCTCCAAGAGAGTAAACTGAAGTTTAGAGTCCAAATATTATTAAGGGTAAATAATATTTGACTTCCCTATTTTAAGGAGAGGCAGTCTAAAAATAGACTTCGACCTATAGGTCCAAAAAATAGATGTCCATCTATTTTTACCAACATGACCAATACTCCAAGAATAACATACTGCAATCCCTGGACTATGCTCCATATGTCTAAAAATAGACATAGTCTAAAAATAGACTTTGCGACAAAAATCACATGTGTGGTCCCCAACTAGTTTAGGTGATCACTTTCCAACTAGGATCAGGAAAGATGTTTCAGGAGGCCTCCTTCACTGTTTCTTGTTGCCATTTTCAACACTCCCTCTCAAAAAGAAAGGAATGTCTTTGCATGCGACATGCAACTCCATGCATTCGCCCTGCAACCTTCACAAGCGCCATGCAACTCCATGCATCTGCTCTGCAACTCCTCTGAAACTGAATAGGCTCCAAACAACTCAATCAGTCTTGATGCATCTAGCATCTATCATCAAAGTCTTAGACTTCTGCTTGGCCAACTGCACATGTCATCAGGAACCACTGCGCTGTTGAACTCTTGCACCCATGCACTTTGCACTTGCTGTCAACTCTGATCCGTGCTCCAGTATCCGACACTGTCACTTTGATCTGCCTGCATCACTCCAACTGATCTTGCTACTGCTGCGCTGTGGGCACCTCGTAGCCAGGTTCAATCCATGAGATCCACACCATCTCATGAATTTGCCCAAAAATCTCCTCATGGGATTACTCATGCATGTCGCCCCACCTTATACCTGGTGGTATAGCTGCATGCACTCCCTCTGCCGGTCTGGCACGAAATTTCTCTGCATGAGTGGTTTCTTCCACTCCATGATCCTCTTGTGGCTGCTCCACATCCCGAGGTTCACTATTGCCTGCATGCAAAACTTGCTCCCTCTCAAGCTTCAGTTGCATGTCTTCCTTCCGCTTCCCAACAGTAGGAAGCTCTGTAGAAATCCCATCTACATCAAATCTATAAAGATTCTTCTGCATCTCCAGTTGTGGCTGCTCCATAACCTTCCGAGACTGCTTCTCACGTTGCATGTTGAGAGGCTCCATCTCAACCACCAAGTCACTAACCTCTGCTTTGCTCTTCAAAGCTTTGCATGCATCTTGTACCTCAGTGCATGTAGATTCTTGGCTCGCGCACATTGCAATTGTCCCGCCGTCGCAAAATTTTCTAACAAAAGAGCTGATTTTAAATCGATGATATCTCCCTCATCCGAGCTTCGATTCGACCGATTTTTTTTTTTCAATTTGGGTATTTTTTCGCAAGGAATCCAAGTATGCTATTTGTTTTTGAAAATATTTCACCAAAATTTTTCAGATATTCCCTACAAACTCGCACACCAAAAAAAATTCTCGCTCTCATTCCATGTAGAAAATTATATACAATATGCATGTATATTTCCGGCTTTCTCCATCTTTATGTTTCTTGAGTTTATCCTCAAACTCAACCGCTTCAATGCTTTAGTTGTAATGATGTCTAGCCTCGATACCATGTAGAAATTTGAATAACGATATGTTATCCATAGGAATTCTCGATCACACACTATTTTAGCTTCATGCATAATACGAGAATCTCTTCTACCATTGATCATCACATGCGAAAATAAAATCAATTGCATGCACACATTAAAGCCATAAAAATTCACACATATGAACACAGTATTTCATGGGAAAGCTTAAAGCTGAAAACCCCCAACTATCTGTATATTATACATGTCATGGAGATCATGTAACAATCATAGTACAAAGCTCTTTGCGAGCTCTCATGCACTACCTCCCTTGCTACACACTATCAAGCTAGATCTAGCAAAACTCATGCTCCAACCTTTAGCCACTTGATAGCCAACCTGAATTGCATTTTCAAGCTATGGGATGGCCTCTTTATATAGATAAACCACCCAGCCTGAACTGTGCAATCCTCATGGGTTACTCCACCCATCTGTGTGTTGCAAATAGCAATAGTATAGTCACAAATGATAGTTAACCTGCTCTTTCACCTATTTCTGCACTGGTCTCCACTGAAACTGTCCATGCACTGAAGTTAACTGATGTATTCTTTAGTTGATTTATGAGTTTATAATTAGTGAATTAATTAATAATTAATTCACACCACTCACTAATTGTATCTATTAGTTAACTTGGATACAAAAAGCTCAACTATGTTTAGATTAGTTAAACTGAATACAACTCCACTAACTTCCTCAATCAACTCCACCAAACTCTGTCACATGAGTTCTAACTGAAGTCTTCATGCAATAACGTCACTTAAACCCTAGGAAAAGTGTATTTCCTTCTGTCAGTTGCATGTGCCACATCCAGGCATCAAACTAAAGTGCTTCAAGAGAATAAGATAATTTTTATAGTCCAAATATTATTAAGAGCTAATAATATTCGACTTCCCTATTTTTAGGACAGGCAGTCTAAAAATAGACTTCGACCTATAGGTCCAAAAAATAGATGTCCATCTATTTTTACCAACATGACCAATACTCCAAGAATAACATACTGCAATCCCTGGAATATGCTCCATATGTCTAAAAATAGACATAGTCTAAAAATAGACTTTGCGACAAAAATCACATGTGTGGTCCCCACCTAGTTTAGGTGATCACTTTCCAACTAGGATCAGGAAAGATGTTTCAGGAGGCCTCCTTCACTGTTTCTTGTTGCCATTTTCAACATATCCTTGGTTGACTACAGGTAGAGAGTAGAAGATGATATCAGAGAATAGTTTCAGGAGTTTGTTAAAGACAACATTCTTTCACTGCAACAAAAGGTCATAAAACTCCATCAAAGAGACAAAAGGTTTTCAGATGAAATTTGAAAGCAACCTTCTAAAGTTGAAAAAGATGAAAAGGGTATCAGTATGAAGGACACAAAACTCTCAAAAAGGGTCAAAATCCATCAAGTAGTCAAGAGAGGAAATAGCTTAAATATGAAAAAATGGAAAAACCAAGAAAAATCACCAGTTGCAAAGGGTTTTTGAGAAGGGGCCAACTCCAAAAGAGATGAGAAGACCAAAAAAAATCGTCTCTTATAACACCACCTGCAAAAGGAAAAGAGAATTTTAGAAAAAGAAAAAAGGCTCAAAATAACCTTAGTAAAATGGGTTTTTATCTTTAATTTTTTTTCAAAGGAGTATAAAGATAACCCAAGCAAATGTTTCCCATTCGCCATTTGGTTTTTTGCAAAATTTGAGGGTTTTCAAGTTTTTCAAAAATTCCTAACAGAGTTTCGGGTAGATATTTCAAGTGTTGTGCTCCTATGCAAGACCACCCATACATTTCCCCGAAGGGCGCTGCATTCCTGTGCAGAGGTGCTGTGTGCTTGTAGAAGAGGAAGCGTTCAACACTTGCCCGACTGGCATTCAAAGGCAGTGTGCTGCGCTCCTACCAACAACGTTCAACACTTGCCCAATCGGCGTGCAGAGGCAGTGTGTTGCGCTCCTGCCAATAGCATTCAGCACTTGCCTGACCGACATGCAGAGGTAGTGTGCTGTGCTCCCGCCAACAACGTTCAACACTTGCCCGACACAACATTCAGCACTTGCCCAGTCTGTGCAGGAGGTGAACAAAGTTCCATTCAGGAGTTGCATGAACACCTTTAGGAGCTGCCCAAACACATTCAGGAGGTGCCCGACCTGCCCACAAGGTGTTTTGAGCTAGTTTTTTCAGTTGTGGAGATATTTTGAGAGGTATTTTGAGCTTTTCCCACATGTCCCTATTTTTCTAAAGATAAGATTACAAAGAAAATTGAAAGTTGATTTTAGAGAAGGCAGTGAAATCCTAAATAAAAAACTTGGCCTATACACTGCTGAGCCTTGACCTAATTAGAACCTCACCATCTCATTCACCATTGTCACATCATTCCACAAGCAGTGTCAATTCTTGTTAAATATCTTGAGGCAGGGGTGAAAAAAAAAATGTCTGAAGAAGAGAATGTTGACAGTGGTGAGGCAAACCAAAGGCCTAAAGGGTAGCAGAGGAAGGGTGGGAAGCCAAATGGGTTTGAACCTATAAGCACTAAAGAACTGATGACCTCACCTACTATAGTTTCATGTTTTCAAGAATTAGGATGCTATGAGTTCTGTGAAAAAGTACAAAAGATCCAGAGTCACCCTCAGTTGACCAAGCTCTTTTCCCTAAACCTTCATAACCACCAAGTACACCTAGCTGGGGTGAAGATTGAGCTGACCACCAATGCCATCTCTATGGCCACTGGATTACCTTGCATAGGATAAAGGTGGTTCAAACAAATGCATCTGGACCTAAGCCACTATCACCCATTCTTGAAACCAAGTTGTCAAGCTGATTGCAAAACCATGTTCCCCTTCTCTCATATATTGGATAGATATGCTCTCCTAATGAAGATCATTATGAAATACTTCACCTGTGAGGGTAGGTTCTCCAGAGTCTATTCCTACCACATAAGACTCATCATGCATTTCACCAAAACCAAGCTGCTACATTTTCCCTACTATATTTGTAAAAGTATTGAGAAAATGTCTTATATCATGTAGAAGAGGCCTCCATCCCAGAAAATGTCAAGCCTTTTTCATCATTCCCTCATCAAAGTGATTGTCTCACACCAACTAGAACAACAAGACATCCCATGGGAGGTTTTCATCGCCCATGATGATTTCACAACTCCACAACCTATCCCTCTGCAAAATCTGCCATCATCATCTCAAATTCATCCTCACACACCTCCATCACCCTCCACTAACTTTGGTTCATCCTCTTCACATGAATCATTTCCTCTAATAGACCTTCCTCATTCACCTTCCTATAAGAAATCAAAACATGAAGAAAACAGTGAAGGAGAGGAAGATGACCAAGAAGAAAGCAGTGAAGGAGAGGAAGCTCACCAAGAAGAAAGCAGTGATGAAAGAGAAGAAAGAAGTGATGCAAATGAAGAAAGCAGTAAAGGAGAGGAAGATGAAAATGAAGAAAGCAGTGAAGGAGAGGAAAATGAAAGTGATAAAGGCAGTGACAAAGAGGAACGTGTTGATGAAGAAGAAAACAGAGATAAAAGCAGTAGGCCCAATGATGAGAAAAAAATACCAAAGCAGTGGGTCAAATGATGAAGAATATGACTCCAAGGATACAGGGATAGAGGCAGCTTACCAAGAGGAAAATAGTGAGTTAGGAAAAGAGGAAAACAATGAGCCTAATGACAGTAAAAAAACAAATGACAGTCAAGAAGAAGAAGTAAAAATTTAAGAAGATGACACTGGAAATAAAAAGGACAGTGGAGAGGAGGCATATGAAAATAGTGAAGCAAGCAAAGAAGACAGTAGCCAAGATGGAAAGAGCAGCCAAGAAATAGAGTTTGAAAGTGATTTTAGTGGGCAAAGCAATGAAGATCATGAGCCAAATAATGAGGGTAATGAACTAGACAGTGAAGAAGAAGTTAGCCACGAGGACAATATACATGATGGTCAAGGGACAAATTATGAAGACAAGGATAGTGAGCATAGAAAAAATGAAAATGATACAAGTTATGAAATAGAGGCTGAGATTGAAGATGAAGACCATAGGGAAGATAGAGAAGACAATGGGCAAAGAAGTGAGGAAAACTCACCTAGTGAGGAAGAAAGTGACCATCAAAGTATAAGAGGGACTGATGAGATTTCCTATGATAGTAACCCCACAGAGAGTGAAAACAGTGATACAAAGGCTGAGTTTGACAGTGAAAAAAGTGGGTCAAAGGATGAAGAAGAGGACAATCACGAAGATTAAGATGTACCAAGCAATGATAAAGACACTTCTAGCATTGCAAAAATAGAGGATGACAGTCCTCAGGGTATTGGCAGTGATGATGGCATAAGAGATAGTGAGAATTCTTATCAAAAGGGAAGTCAAGAGCAAGGTGGAAAAGATGCACACACAGAGATCATCCATGAGGAGAAAAATAGTCCTAAGGCCACTAATGATCAAGGTTTCCAAGTTAAACTTGTTGCACCTTTCCCCATTACCTATCAAAGAGGATAGAGGCATGTGTTTGCTGCCTCCAAAGAGCACGGGGCCATGCCGTCCTCCTTAACTCAAATGATTGACAAAGGTAAACAACAAATGAAGGTGTAAGTAGACAATCATGAGAAGGAAAGAGTGTTTGAACTCATCCACATAGACAGTGATGAGGAAAATGAAACAAGAATTGCAAATTCCCTTCTACAAGACAGGAATGCATAGATTAGGGATTTGGAAGCTGAATTGGAGAGAGCTAAAGATTTCATTTACTTCCATTAGATGCAAAGCAAACAGATGAGTGGCTAACATGCCATATATGAAGCAAGAGCACTCAAGTACCGAAAAGAGGCTCAAAGGTCACAATTAAAGTTAAAGGAGTTCATGGGTGCCTATGAAGAAAGTAGTGATGAAGCGGGTCAAACTAGAAGGAGACCTAGGACTATGGGTCTTAGGAAAGCATTGGCAAAGAAGAAAGAAGAAGAATAAGCCCAAGCACAACAATTTCCCCTCATTGAACTCCTTTCCATGGAAATTGAGCATGATAGGGAATCATGGCTTGAAAGGGCTAACATACACCTTGAAGACAAGCTGGAGAAGGCCAAAAAAAGCTTAGACTTGCAGAGGAGGATGGCTAAGCACTATGCACGAAGAAACCAAGTTTCAAGGAAAAAACTCAAAATTTCCCAAAATGAGGTCCAAGCGCTAAAAATTAAAAAAGACCAAGCTAGACTTTATATTTTGGCCCAAGCTTCTCTACAGGTCTCCCAAGACCCATGAGGCACCTACCTACCAAATTTGAGAGAAATTGAACAACTTTTTTGTTTTTTGGCAAATTTTGAGGCTAGGAGCGCAACACACCCTGTGATGCGCATTGCCCAGAACATCTTTAGGAGGAGAGGCTTAAATTTTTCGATTCCTCATCATTAGAGGAGTATGCTCACCAATTTTTAGCTCAATTAGAGTTATTTTGACCCCCCAAAAGGGTCAAGAACACTCATTTTTTCACCTTTCTGCCCACTTTTCTGAGCATGTGTTGTGCTCCTGGAAGTCTTGGAATTTTCACTTTTTGGGCAACTTTAAGATCTCAGATTGAAGAAATAAAGGCATATATGGAAATTATACTTCAAGGGCTTTCCAACGAGCCATCACAGAGCCTTTTCCGACATCGGGAAGGCCTCCAAAACACTGCCGCAAAAGGCCTATTTTTCCTGTCTTTATGTTGCGCTCCCGACATAATTTCAATTTTTGACACAGTGCGCTATGCTCCTATAGGTGACTAGGCAGAATGTGCGTTTGGAAATTTTTCATATGCTTTTCAGGGCCTAAAATTCAATTTAATTTCTATATATGGCCGAAAAATATATTTGTTAGATATTTTTGTGCCTAACCCTTGGTTAAACTGAGAGGGGGGGTGAATCAGTTTAATGCAGTCATGGTCTTGTAAAACTTTCTTTTACACTTATTTACATCTTCAATTCCTGATCAACTTAATATAAAATGGAACAAAAATCTTAATAAGTGAGCATTTGGTATTAAATTTTAAGCAAATTAAATACAAAATATCAACACATAATCATCATGCACATAGACAACAGATATAAGTGGAAACCCATAAGGGAGAAAACCACATCTTATTATTGTTATGATGCAAAGGCAAGCTCCAACTCCCTCTCACCACTGATTTTCTATAGGCTCCAACCTACAAGAGGCTACTACCTCAATTCTGCAAGCTGCAACTTGCAAGAAAGCTCCAACTCCCATCTATTTTCTGTAGGCTACAACCTACAGGAGGCTCCTACCTCAGCCAACTACAACTGGACATCAATCAAGCTACAACTTGATATGGAAGCACCAACTTCCTCACTGTACAATAAAATCATATGCTGATTTACCTGGATATCAGCTATGTTTTTCTCCTTCTTTACTGTTGTCCTTCTAGCCTTAAAATTTGCTTTATATCATCTCTGGATATTCACAACTCCTCTCTCTGCTCCTTCTTTGTAATGTTCCAAAAATTTCCAACAATAATTTGGAACATTAATTTTTTCTGATTTCACTTAGGAGGAGAATAAATGGGTAAGGAGGCCCATGCATAATGATATTCTTAATAAAATCCCTCATAGTATGAAAGGGGATCATCTTTGGAGCTGGTTTGCACACCCCCATGTGTGAACAGGGTTATTTGCAAAGAGGCTTGGTTAAGTTTGACCAAGTCAACAACGCTAGGCCAAGAGGTGGAGCACACTTAGAGAAGAAAATCAGTATGAATGAAGAAAGGGTTATTTGGTGGAGGAAACCCTAATAGGAGTGGGACCCATGGAGAGGGGCTTTCACTTGTTTAAAAGGAGGACAAGGCAACGATTGTTTCTCATGCTTGTGTTATTCATCTCAATTGTCCATTAGAAAATTGTGCATTCTTTGCTGCTTAGCAAGAATTGCCGGAGGAATTCCTGTTTAGGATTCCTTCTCCTTCTTGAGATGTCTCTTGAGGGATTGTTCTTCATTTTCCTCACATCCCGTCTTGAGGCCAAGCATCCTCCAACAAGACATCGTTATTTCTGTAGCAGAGTAATGTTGTGTTGTTGGGTGTTGCAGTGAGGGTTCACTACACCATCTCCTTCAGCTATTTTTCAGAGGAGGAATCTCTCTTTCCTTTGAGATATCAGATTGGAGGCATCCCGGAGCTTATTACATACTTTGGCATCAAGGCCAACCCATTCTCTTTCCCTACAACACAGTTTCATCCAATGACTGCGTTATTCTAGAGGAGCATTTGCAGTAGGGATTTGCAGATACATTTGGAAGGGAAGATCTTTGGTGAAGGGATCAAAATTTCACTTGAAAGATCCATTGGAGGAGGCATATTAATTTTTAGCATCAGATTTAGCCATCTCCATCCCGTTCTATTTCTGAGTTGCTGCAGCTACCCAGCAACTCCGACATTTCTAAAGAATTTCCATTTATGTTTTGTAGCCAATCCTTTTAGGGATTGTGCATTATTGTTTCCAAGGGTTGAGATCTTGCTCCCCCTATTGTATTTGAGCCACATATTGACATATTTTTGTATTGACACTACTATGCAGCAGTTTCCCTTCATGGAATGTGCTGTCATAGCTTGAGCATGCCTATGTAGCAGTGGTTTTCATATGATTCAAGTACTTGTCTCTTGAGGTTGAGCATTGTCTATCTTGTGTAGCATTTCCTCAAGATCTTGTATGTATTTGTTGCTGCTATTATTTAATGAGAGGGATATGATTTTCTCTTACATTTATATGATTTGAGTGTTGCTGCTGCTTCATTGTTGTGCTTGCATATTGCTGGAGCTCCAACTCTAGAATATCTTGAGATATTCTCATTGTTGTAGCAATTTCCTGAAAAAGGAATATTATAGTGGTATCAGAGCATGATCTCTGGCCCAGCCAGTGGATCTCAGCCATCATGCTATCAAGGAGAGAGAAGATGAAGACTCCATTATATGAAGAAAAGAGGGAAGAAGAGCTTACAAAGCTTCTTCCAAAATCCGTACAGAGCATTCATGAAGAATTTGAGAAGCTAATGAGGGAGATTTTTACAAGATCTCCAAGAGGGTTTGAAATTGAGTCAAACTCTAGATTTTATTGTAGGGGATGTGAGAATGAAGCTACACCCTATGATATATAGCGCATTCACATGGCCAATTTTTCCATGAGAGAAGAAGAAAAAGAAGAAATGCAGAAGGGAGGAACTCTTAGAGGTTTCTTGCATGAATATGAATCTCAAACTCAGAAGTTTAGAGATCATGTTACTTTTCCAGAGTTTTGCAAGATCATGGTGAGGAGGAGCAAGTAGCATAATGAGGGTAGATTTATTCTATCTATCTTTTATGGTTCCCCTACTTGTTCAGCCAGGGCTTCGATAGAAGAGCTAGAGACCTTTTTGCAGCAGCATCATATTTCTGGAGATGAAGCCATCAGAGTAGCAGCACTGCACTTGGGAGGTAAGGTCTATGCATGGTGGTTATTTGAGTCATTTAATTTGAAAAATTCAAATACCTCTTCATATTCAATGTTCATTAGAACTTTGATGAAGATATTTGGTAGGAGGAATTCTAAAATGCATGTAAAGGAAACAAACACATTCAGACAAACAAAACCCTTGCATGTAATGAAGAAAACCATAGACTCAGAATCACTGCAGAATCTTGCATGATGCCTTGTTGGAGGAAAGATATTCATTTTTGGCACAAGGAGGCAAAGAGATCATTTTTCCAAAAGAGGATCCAATCATTGGAGGGTTGCCCACTCATATTGAGGAAGCTGAGGGCAACAACACTGTCATTTCTAGAGTTGATCTAGTACCTCATGCAGAGGAAGGAGGAGCTCTTGCTTCAACTAGAGGGATTATGGAAGCTTTGCAAGGAAGTCCCCAGGATCTCATACTTGGAGGTCCAAGCAAAATCAATGAGCAACATGATTGTGCAGAACTGCAGCTGGAAGAAGGAGGAAGGGAGGAAGAGCAGCATCATGTGATGAGAGGCACACACCCTTCTCTATTTCAGAGAGCTAGTGCAAAGAGGATGCAGACTGTATTGCGCTGTGAGAGCAAGGGCAAGATTTCCCAACCATATGTGCAGTCCAATCTTGACAGAAATGTCTCACTTCATAGAGGCATTCCACCAGGGAGGCCACCTGATCTATCATTGATGAGAGAAATTTTGTCTTTGGATTCACCGCTCTTGGATTTTGGAGAGGTGAATATTTTGGAGGAGAACTTTGGCATGAGGGATGTCAAAGTAGTAGACAACAGTAGGAGGAGAGCCACACATGCCAGATCACCAGTGATGTCTCTTGGGAGGATTGATCCTTATTGGAGATCTTAGCTCTTAGTAGAGTACTCGAAGGATCTTGGTGCATGCATGATTCTAGATGACCTGGATAGAGATGATGAGTATATGGTGGATGATGTGGTCATCTATTCACATGGCAGAGTCTTCTTGACTAGAGATTCTAGTCTCAAGGAGAAGTTGCTGCATGCAACACATGAGGACTTATTTTCCATGCATTGTGATGCATATCTGACCTTGGCAGAGGAATTCATTTGGGAGGGCATTCAGCAGGACATACATCAGCATATGGAGAGATGCAGAGCCTGGATGATGATGATGAGGATATCACAGCCACCTTCCTACTCATTGGGAGTAAGGGATTATTTTCAGTTGAGCCATTTCATCTCAAGTCTTCGAGTACATGATGGAGAATGTACAATTTCATCTTATATTTTGTACTTCTTGTCTTTTTATGAGCAACATATTGTACCAAGGAGGATTATTCCTTCTTGCATATTGTATCATTATGTATTTGAAGCCATTTGTAGCATTGAGATTGGCTATCTCATTGGTGGTTTGTGGGAGAGGCCACATGATTCTTGGTGTGCACCATTGGCACCAAATTGTACTTTCATGTTTATGATTGTCGCATCATACAAGTGGCTGGGAGAGCACTTGTTTTCATTTGATTTGATGCAGGAAAGGGATGCACTGCGTTGGTTCCTTGTATGGGACCTTGATCCACTTTCCGGTTGTCATATGACAACTTGTTTCTATTGGTTTTTTCTTCCATGTATTTTTGATATGTGTATATTCATGGGAGGATTTTATTGGAGAATGGGCTTGAGATTGAGGATGCCCATTGGGAGCATGATTCTCCCTACTATACATGTTGTAAATTTCAGGAGGAACCATGGGCCAACCATGATTGCCACATTACATTTCTTTCCTTCTTGTGGGAGAAACCACTTGGAGAACTTGAGGAGGCATTCCATGGATCATGAGGAGATGGAGGAGTTAGCACAACCCACTCTTTTCCCTTTGAGGATGAGGGGAAATTCAGTTATGAGCCACTCCATTTATATGAGAAAAACATATGGTGAGAGTATTGTTGTTTTTCATGATGATTTGTCTATATATATGCATCTCTTAACCATATATGTGCAGGGATTTTCTCAAAGAAGGATTATCGTTCCTTCTAGATTTGATGGTCTACATGAGGCCATTATGGATGATCACTCCCTAAGTGAATATGGGGAGGATATTTCTTGTAGAGAACATAATCACATTGCACATGACATCATTCACTTTCTCCAGGAGATTGCGGTAGCAAGAAAATGGTGGGGAGGCCACCCATCATTTTATTTTCTATGGCAGTGGAGAGTCAAACTGCGTTGGCTTCATTTGAGGGACCATTGTCCTTCTCCTTTACTACACATAGCAGCTAGCATGATTCTCCTTATGGTTCCCTTGGTTGATATTGCTGGAGATTTCCTCGGGAGCATGACTGGAGGAGAGACACATTGGGTGGATGTGTCCTTGGAGGGAGAAAAATCCCACACATTTTGCACTACATGTTCTAAAGGGAGCATGGGAGATAGTATGGCCACTATAGCAGCTCATTTGTTTCATTATTAGGTAATCCATATGAGGAATGAGATGCCATATGATGATGAGTTCCAACTCATTATATATGGAGAGACTTGGGCCAGCATGATTTGCAGCGTTGAAGGAGAGGTCCTTGGGGATATAGTCTTCATCTTGCCACATGAGGGTAAGTATTTTGCAGCCTAGGATCAAAAATTTCTCTACACTTAACATGAGTGGAGAGAAGGATAGTGTGGGGTAGGCTACATTATCTACCATGAACATATTTTCATCCCACCTAATTTTCCGGAGCCAAAGGTGGAGGACAGTTTCCGGGAGTTTCCTAGTTGGAAGGTAACTCATTTTGCATGGATGATTGCTTGGGGGATGGAGGATCCACATGAGGAAGATGTTCCTCAAACAATTCATAGACTCCATGCCTTGAGAGGAGGCTTTCCAGTTCTTTCCTTACAGTTTCTTGAGGACAAGCAACATTTGGGAGGGGAGGACTGTAATGTTCCAAAATTTTCCGACAATAATTTGGAACATTAATTTTTGCTGATTTCGCTTAGGACGAGAATAAATGGGTAAGGAGGTCCATGCATAATGATATTGTCAATAAAATCCCTCATAGTATGAAAGGGGATCATCTTTGGACTTGGTTTGCACACCCTCATGTGTGAACAGGGTTATTTGCAAAGAGGCTTGGTTAAGTTTGACCAAGTCAACAGCGCTGGGCCAAGAGGTGGAGAACACTTAGAGAAGTAGTGCAATATGAATGAGGAAAGGGTTATTTGGTGGGGGAAACCCTAATAGGAGTGGGACCCATGGAGAGGGGCTTTCACTTGTTTAAAAGGAGGACAAGGCAACCATTGTTTCTCATGCTTGTATTATTCATCTCAATTGTCCATTAGACAATTGTGCATTCTTTGCTGCTTAGAAAGAATTGCCGGAGGAATTCCTGTTTAGGATTCCTTCTCCTTCTTGAGAGGTCTCTTGAGGGATTGTTCTTCATTTTCCTCACATCTAGGCTTGAGGCCAAGCATCCTCCATCAAGACATCATTATTTCTACAACAGAGTAATGTTGTGTTGCTGGGTGTTGCAGTGAGGGTTCACTACACCATCTCCTTCAGCTATTTTTCAGAGGAGGAATCTCTCTTTCCTTTGAGATAACAGATTGGAGGCATCCCGGAGCTTATTGCAGACTTTGGCATCAAGGCCAACCCATTCTCTTGCCCTAAAACGCAGTTTCATCCAGTGACTGCATTATTCTAGAGGAGCATTTGCAGTAGGGCTTTGCAGATACATTTTGAAGGGAAGATCTTTGGTGAAGGGATCAGCCTTTCACTTGAAAGATCAATTGGATGAGGCATATTCAGTTTGAGCATCAAATTCAGTCATCTCCATCCCATTCTATTTCTGAGTTGCTACAGCTACCCAACAACTCAGGCATTTCTGTAGAATTTCCATTTTGTATGTTTTGCAGCCAATCCTTTTAGGGATTGTGCATTATTATTTCCATGGGTTGAGATCTTGCTCCCCCTATTGTATTTGAGCCACATATTGACATATTTGTGTATTGAAACTATTATGCAGCAGTTTTCCTTCATGGACTGCGTTGTCATAGCTTGAGCATGCATATGTAGCAGTGGTTTTCTTATGATTCATGTACTTGTCTCTTGAGGTTGAGCATTGTCTATCTTGTGTAGCATTTCCTCAAGATCTTGTATGTATTTGTTGCTGCTATTATTTAATGACAGGGCTATTATTTTCTCTTACATTTATATGAGTTGAGTGTTGTTGCTGCTTCATTGTTGTGCTTGCATATTGCTGGAGCTCCAACTCTAGAATATCTTGAGATATTATCATTGTTGTAGAAATTTCCTGAAAAAGGAATATTACATTCTTCTTCTTACACTCTCTAACCCCCCTATGCATACCGATATTACATGTTTTATATAGATAGCTTTATGACTGTTTGCATTCTACAGGGAATATGAAGTGAATAGGCACGACTCTTTGCCTTCCACCATCTCATTTTCTCGCTCATCATTTCAGGAGGTTACAACACTATCTACTCATTTCAGAATTAAATTGGAGTTTTACTTTTCCTACGAAGAATTGCCTTTGCATCACATACAAATTTTTTTATGAAAACATTTACATTTACAGATACAATAATAATTCAATTAAGCCCTTTCAGCTCTTGGTTTGCCATATATTTGTCTTTTATGCTGCTTTCACTGTTTTTTCAGTTTCTACTTTATATTCTAGCTCTGCTGCATAACTGTTCTGTTTCTTCCGTTACCTGTGTCTTTTGTGTTGCGTTCACATGCATATCAACCTTTCATCAATCGGACGTTCATCGCACTTCACCTCTTTTAACTTCCCATTCCAAAGAAATTCGCACACCAAATTGCATGTTATTTAATTGTTCCCAACCTACGCGAAATAGGTGGTTTTAGAATTCCACGCGTCACCCTCTTCACGATATCACATTCGTTTCACCTTTTACCACTTATCTTCCAAAAGCGGTGCGACAAACACTTATCGGCTTTGTAATCATGCCTTCATTGTTCTGCTTATTTGTCGTTTCTGGGTCCATGTATCGTTTGACCATTGCCGATGATTTACATGCCTCGACGGTCAATCCTTCATCACAATATTCTGCACATGCTCCGGGTCCTTTTTCATATTTTCAGGTCTTTCCTTTGTAACCCGAGTCGACCTCCAGTTCCATGGTTTTCTTCATAAACCACTTAGCCCCAGACTTAACTTTGGTTGAAGGGTCCCACAACGCAGTGACCAATCATAGTGCATCGCATTTCACTTGCCTGTAGGTTTTAACGTTTTATGTTCTAATGCTCCTTTGTTCTCCGATGCGATTTAACAATGGGAAATCCCATACTCCCAGACTTGAAATGCTTTAGGTTTCAACTTCAATATATATTGCATCCGCTCTCTTTATCGCACTTCAGTGAATCTTGTTACCCAATGTGACTTCATCCATCTGATCTCTCGATATGTGATATTCCTCCTGCCCCGATTGGGATATGCGATGAACTTCGCATTCCTACTTCGCATCGCATCGCATCTTCGCATCGCCACTTCGCGGTATGCGATGAACTTCGCATCACCGATGTGCGATATTGCGTTGTGCCGCCACGTGTCCCTTTGCATCGCCACATCGCATCACCACTTCATTATCGCACTTCGTGCTTCAGCGATTCAACCCGATTCTCAAGTGCTTATTCTCCTGAGCTTGCGATGTCTGATATGCAATCGGGTCCCACTTGATTGCGATATAATCTCTTCCGTCGATCTCCTTTAATCTCATCTGTTGATCACTTCAGTCCACGACTGTACTTTTGGGCTTTAGGAAAGCGGGTCCTAGTTCACGACACTGGAAAGGCATTCCTTGGTACAGAATGGTCATCAGGCATGTGCTACAGTAGTGAATAAAAACCGTCGATCTGCGGTCAATGCCTGATGGGCGGGTCAACTGTGGAGGCACCCCCTTGGGTTAACCATCGGGTTGTTTGTGCCCTCGCGGTACCATTGATCCAAGATCAACGTTAAATGCTCTCATAAGATGTGTACGAGGTTTAGCCTTTGCTGCCTCTGCTGCCTTCGCTGTTCAACTGTTGCCTTCGCTACCTCTGCTGCACGTCTTTGCCTTCGTTGTTCAACTGCCCTTGCTATCTCTGCTTCCTTCGCTGCCTCTGTTGCCTATGCTGCTTATGCTTCTTTGCTACTTCTACAAATATCTCCTGAGCTTGTTCTTTTGGTTATTGCACATGTTGCATGTGCCTATCTCCCTTGAACTCCTTTGCCATCAATGACAATATTTCCAACAGTCTCCCCCTTTGGCATTGATGGCAACACATCCACCAACACTCCCATACTTCCTTCAGGACTTCCTCCCCCTTTCATTTTGAGAAGTAACTTTCTTTCCTCCTCTACCTGCTTTACAGAAGAGCCTTTTTTATTTTGCTTGCTTTTCCTCCCCCTTTGACATCAATGGCAAAGGGTTGCACTTTTCCCAGTGTGGTTTCTATATTTGCATTTCCTTTCTCTGAGTTGTCTTTAGGCCTTCTTCTCATAAATTTATACCTTGCTATTCCAGACTGGTGTACAAGAGTTTTTGGGAGGACACTTTGAGAATCATATAACTAGTATGTGTCTCACCTTTACTGCATGTTGTTGGTTATATGTTCTAGACTGCTGTAATAGCCGAAAGACCCTTAATACTTGATGTAATTCTACCATAAAACTCTGATCTTGAGGACCTGTTCCATGAATTGATCACTTTCTCTAGCTCTTTTGTGACAATATTAGTTGACTGTTCTCCCCCTGGAATGATTCTTTCTTGTCTGAAACAGTCTATCACTTGTCTTCTGTTTTGATCCCATTCTTTGTATGTAGTCTTTACTTATATATATATATATATATATATGAATTTCTAATCATATCAGAGAGTAACATCTACAGAAACTACCCCTAGTTTGTCTCTTAGATATTCGAATGGTTATTTAGCAAGAGGTTTTGTGAATATGTCTGTTATTTGTTCCTTAGTTGGTACATATTCCAAATTCACTAATTTCTGTGCTACTTGTTCTCTGAGGAAGTGGTACTTTATTGGGATGTGCTTTGTTTTTGAATGAAGTACAATATTGTTTGATATACTTATTGCACTTGTATTGTCACATTTGATAGAAATGGGTTCATCAATGCTTACCTTCATGTCTTGGAGAGTTTGTTTCATCCACATTACTTGTGTGCAACATGCTGTTGTTGTTATGTATTCTGCTTCTGCTGTAAATAGAGATACAGAAGTTTGCTTCTTGCTTAGCCATGCCACCGGAATTTTTCCCAAATAAAATGAACCTCCACTTGTGCTTTTCTTGTCATCCACACAGCTGGCCCAATCTACATCTGTGTATGCTATCAATGTGAAGCTTTTCCTTTTGGATACCATAGGCCATAATGTGAAGTTCCTTGTAGAAATCTAAATATTCTCTTGATTGCAAGTAAATGATTTTGTTTTGGTGCTGCTTGATATCTTTCCACAAGTCCTACTGCCAACATAATGTCTGGTCTAGAAGCAGTTAGGTATAGAAGACTTCCTATCATGGATCTGTAAATTTTTTGATCTACATATGTTGATCCATCATTAGCACATAGTTTGCATCCAGTGATCATGGGAGTTGACACAGGTTTGTAGTCTTCCATTTGAAACCTTTTCAACATTTCTCTTTAAGTATTTTTCTTGCAAAATGAATATTCTTGTGTTCTTTTGTTGAATTTGAAGTCCTAAATAGAAGGTGAGCTCCAATCATTGACATCTCAAACTCTGATTTCATTTCTTCAGCAAATCCTTTTGCTAACTCGTATTTGTTGCTTCCAAACATGATGTCATCTACATACACTAATACAATTAAGAGTTCATTTTCATTAGCCTTTATGTACAAATTATTGTCTACTCCTCCTTTCTTGAACCCTTGTTTTTGCAAGTATTTGTCCAGCCTTGAATACCATGCACGAGGAACTTGTTTCAGACCATATAAGGCTTTCTTTAATCTGCACACATAGTCTTGTTTATCTGTTAATGAGAATCCTTCAGGTTGTTCCATGTAGACTTCTTCCTCTAGATCTCCATTCAGGAAGGCAGACTTCACATCCATTTGATATACCCTGAAATCATGATAGCATGCAGAGGCCAAAAATAATTTGATTGCTTCCATCCTGGCTACGGGGGCAAAGGTTTCATCATAATCAAGTCCTTCAATTTGTGAATATCCCTTGCATACAAGTCTGGCTTTATTTCTGATTACCTTCCCTTGTTCATTCATCTTATTCTTGAATATCTATTTTGTGCCAATGACATTTTTCCCAATGGGTCTTGGAATTAATTCCTAGGTATTGTTCTTCTCAATTTGGTCAAGTTCTTCATTCATAGCATTTATCCATTTTTTGTCTTTGTTGGCTTCTTCAAACTTCTTTGGCTCTATTTGAGATAGCATGGCTAGATATACTTATTCTATCTATTTAGAAAGTTGTCTTCTTGTTTGGACTCCCACACTTTTGTCCCCAATGATTTGATCTTCTGGATGGTTCTTTTGAGTGTATCTTGAGGGACCCTTTGAGTTTAATTTAGTATCTTCTGTTGTCTTGTTATGTTCATCATTATCTTGGTTCTCAACTTCATGATCATCTGGAGGATTGGCGCAGCTTGTGTTTCTTGTACTATTTGGTAGATCTTCGTCAACTCTTACGTCAATTCTTTCCACAATTTTGTGCAGTCTTTTGTTGTAACACCTGTAACCATTACTCTTGGATGCATATCCTAAAAATATTCCTTCATCAGCTCTTGCATCAAACTTTCCCAGTTTTTCATCATTAACTTTTATGAAACACTTGCTTCCAAAGACTCTAAAGTGCTTGATTGATGTTGGTTTACCATGCCATAATTCGTAAGGAGTTTTGTCACAGTTTGGTCTTAAATGTGATTTGTTAAGAATGTGAACAACTATGTGTACTGCTTCTACCCAGTAGGTTTGGGGATTGTTACTTTCTTGCATCATGGCTCTGGCAATTTGTTGTACTGACCTGTTTTGCCTCTCTGCCACTCCATTCTGTTGAGGTGTACCGGCAATTGTAAACTGTTGTTTTATCCCATGTTCATTGCATAGGTTTGCAAAATCATAGTCTGTGAATTCACCTCCTCTGTCTGATCTGATGCACTTTAGCTTGCATCCTGTTTTTCCAATGCCTTGAATATTTTGAATTTCTCAAGCGCTTCCAATTTATATTCGAGAAAAACTACCCACGTCAATCTGGTAAAATTTTCTATTATCAACATGAAATAAGATTCTCCGCTTGGTGCTTTAGTTCTTGAGGATCCACACAGGTCCATGTGTACAAGCTGCAGAGGCCGACTTGTAGATAGTATCTCTTTGGTCTTGAAAGATATGTGGGTCTGCTTGCCCAGTTGGCAGGATTTACATATGGTATTTGAAGGCTTCTTTATTGCTGGCATATCTTTGACTGCGTTCTTCTTTCTCATACTGATGATGTGGTCAAATTTTAGGTGTCCTAATATTCTATGCCATAACCATGATTCATCAAGTTTGCTTATGTGGCATGCTTCATTCTCTTCGTTCACTATATAGACATTACTTTCTGTTTGAACACCTTTGATCAAGGTCTTTCCTATGGTGCTCGATCTTACTTCATAGTCTTGGGCTCCAAAAAGGACCTCACAACCTTTATCACACATTTGACTGATACTTAGCAGATTGGCTTTCAGCCCATCCACAAATAGTACATCTTGAGCCTTTCCTCTTCCATTATTTAGACTGACTGAGCCTTTTCCTTTGATTTTCCTTGCTTTATCATTGCCAAATGTTACATTCCCAGATTTCTTTTCATCAAAGGTTACAAACTTGCTGCGATCTCCAGTCATATGCTTTGAACATCCACTGTCCAAATACCATTGGCTTTTCTAATCTTGAGCTATTAGAGCCAGGTCACACTTATTCAACTTCTTTTTCCACTGCATGCATCCTTCTATTTGGTACCTTTCCTGAGAAGATGGACCTCATTCTCTGAGAGGACATTTGTGACACTTGTGCCTGATTTGATGGCAGTCAAAGCATTTGATTATGTTTCTGAATGGATTATGTACACGAGTGAGTTATCCATTTTTCATCAACCTCCTTGAGTTTTCAGACATCAGTCTTTGTCCATTCGCTCTGCACTCCATGGCTTTATGGCCGTACCCCTTACAATAAAAAAAATACCCATGGAAACGATTAGTGTGCCTAGTGAAGGGTTTTCCTCTCCATTTGTTTTCTTGAGGAAGTCTTCTCATTTTCTGCATCCTTTGCTGGTTGAAATTGATTATCTTTGTTTGACAGTATGCAGCAATATGTCCTAGTTTGTGACAGGAAAAACAAGTGACATTTCTCATAGGAGGAAAGAATCTCCTTTGATATCTTCCGAACTTGTTCAATTGATCTTCAGGAACAATTGAAAGCAACTGCTTGCTTCTTCCTCTCATTCTTTGTCGCTTGATGTTGCTTCTTGTTTCTGTTTGTTTCATCACACATCAAGTTCTTGCTGGCTTCTGCTTCTGTGGTTCCTTTTTGAGCTGCTTCATCATTCCTTTCAATGTCTTCCTTCTCCGAGGTCTCCATGGAGGAAATCTCATCTCCGAGCTGCTTACACCCCCTGCACCTTTCTTCTATCAGTCTTCTAGCTGCAATAATCTCAGATTGCTGAGAGTTAACTTTTTCTTTTACAGCTTTCACAAAAATAATATTCTGGTTATCCTCTACCTTGGATTTGTTGGTTTCTCCTTCGTAACCTATCCCAGTCTTTATGAGAGGAGATATTTGAGCATTTAGTATTTTATTCAACTGTTCAGTGCTTGTCATTCGAGGAGTGTTCATTGTCAATTCCCTTTGGGTGTGTTCTAATTTCTTTCTCAGGCATACTACTTCTTCTTCCAATTTTTCTTTCTTCTGAATTTTATCCTTAATTTGCTTTAGTAACGTGTCTTCCACCTTCTTAGCTTCTTCAAGTTCTACTTTCAATTGAATGAGGTCTTCTGAATTTGGTACCTCTTTTACATATTTGAGAAGAATGTCTTTCTGTTTTCTACACTTGAGTTTAAGTCTGTCTATTTCCTCCAGGGCACTTCTTAGCTCCCCCTCAAGATATACCTCACCTTCTTCCTCATCTTCTAGAAGGAATCCTTCAGAATCTTCCTTGGCCATTAACACAAATTTAGAGGTTCCTTCTTCATTTGAGGTTTCATCCGAGTTTTCAAATGCACTGCTATCTTTCTAAGAATAAAATGATTTTCTATTGAATCTCTTCCCTTTCTGCCAGTTATTTTTTTTGGTTTTCTCTGTCTCTTGAGTCTGATTCTTTGTTTTCTTATGAGTGCCCAACTCTTCCACAGTTAAAGCATTTAAATGGAAGTTTACCTTTATACTTTCCTGAGCCTCTATCCAATCTTCTGACAAATTTTGCCTCTTCTTCATCAGAGCAGGAGAATGTATCTTATTTTTCTTCTTTTCTCTTCTCAGCCTTAAAGGTTGCCTCCCTCACATTTGACTTCCTCTATGGAAGTCTTATCTCATAGGCTGTTAAGTTTCCGAGTAATTGGTTCATGGTCAAAGTTTCCCAATCAACAGTTTCTTCTATGGCAGAAACCTTGGGATTAAAACTGGATGGTAAAGATCTCAATATATTTTAAACAATTACACATTCTCTAATGGTTTCTCCTAGAGATTTCATATTATTCACAATTTCTGCAACCTTTAAGAAGAAGCTGGCAACATCTTCTTCTTCATTCATTTTTATATTTTCAAATTGGGCTCGATAGACTTGTAGTTTGGCCATCTTCAACTTTTTATCTCCCTCATAGATACTTTCTAATGTATCCCATATTTCTTTGGCAGTCTTGTTGTGCATTACTTTGATAAATTCTGCCTCACACAGACCACTTAAGAGAGCATTCATGGCTTTGGCATTAGCTATAAAATCTTGTTTGGCTTCTTTCTCTGTGTCAGACTCCTTTGGGGCATATCC
The DNA here is from genome assembly GCA_034641835.2 of Pinus albicaulis. NCBI lineage: Eukaryota > Viridiplantae > Streptophyta > Pinopsida > Pinales > Pinaceae > Pinus > Pinus albicaulis. Next base: position 1,990,305,377 of record CM076578.1, read on the forward strand.
CAAATCCACAGCAGCCCAAACTTCTATTCCTAGAGAGATTATGTATGTCCTCATTCTTATTTTCTAGAAGGCATAATTTGTACCAGTAAACAAGGGGGCTTTATTTGTTGAGCATCCTTTTAGACTAGCCATCTTGGGGACCTAGGATCTCCTTCCAGTTGTTAAACTGATACAGAAGGAACTTGGCTCTGATACCAATTGTTGAACCCTTGGTTAAACTGAGAGGGGGGGTGAATCAATTTAATGCAGTCATGGTCTTGTAAAACTTTATTTTACACTTATTTACATCTTCAATTCCTGATCAAATTAATATAAAATGGAACATAAATCTTAATAAGTGGGCAACAGGTATTAAGCAGATTGAATATAGAATATCAACACATAATCATCATGCACATAGACAATAGATATAAGTGGAACACCATAAGGGAGAAAACCACATCTTATTATTGTTGTGATGCAAAGGCAAGCTCCAACTCCCTCTCGCCATTGATTTTTTGTAGGCTCCAACCTATAGGAGGCTACTACCTCAATTCTGCAAGCTACAACTTGCAAGGAAGCTCCAACTCCCATCTATTTTCTGCAGGCTACAACCTACAAGAGGCTCCTACCTTAGCCAGCTACAACTGGACATCTATCAATCTACAACTTGATATGGAAGCACCAACTTCTTCACTGTACAATAAAATCATATGCTGATTTACCTGGATATCAACTCTATTTTTCTCCTTCTTTACTGTTGTCCTTCCAACCTTCAAAGTTGCTTTATATCATCTCTATATCTTCACAACTCCTCTCTCTGCTCCTTCTTCTTCTTACACTCTCTAACCCCCCTATGCATACCGATATTACATGTTTTATACAGATAACTTTATGATTTTTTACATTCTACAGGGAATATGAAGTGAACAGACACGACTCTTTGCCTTCCACCTGTTGGGGTTCCTATGTTTTGGCAGATTTGGCAATACCAAAAGATAAGACAACATCAAACCACTTTGGAACCTCAGGATCTAGCCCTCCTGAGTCCAGAGAGGGATCTCTCTAATAAAGCAAAGAATGATATATCTTTGAAAGCTTAAAATGAGATATTAGGCTAGGTATGAAGCACAAAAGGGGGGTTTTAAAATGATTTGGTTGGTTGGTTGCTGGGTTGGTCATGAGATCATAGACTGAGAAAGTAATGGGAGAAAAGGGACAAAGAAGCAGGATGTTTCAGCAAGGAGGATAGGTCAAGAAAGTGCCATCCATTGGGCTGTGGAGTCATGAAAGGAGAATTACTTGCAACAACTAGCCAAGGCTTTTAGAGGGCAAGTCATCTACACTAAAGGATTTTTTAGATAGATGGTGGGATAGAACATTAAGGATTGAAAGTGAAAGAAGGAAAGACACCCAATTTCTGTCTATAAATCAGGTCAGAGGTCATTTAACTCCAGACTTACTTGGACATACTCAAAGGTAGCTCTCAAAGGAGGGACAAAGGGGCAGCTTATAGATCGGACCAGAGGTCATTTAACTCCAGGTCAGCTTTAGCATGCTCCAGAAAATAGATATAAGATTAACAAAGCGATCTTAGAAAGGCCAGCTAGTCGCACAAGGATCCTAGTAGACAGGGCTAACTCTAATCCCCAGTGTTCCCAAATTTTCCAGCTTAAACCCAACAAGAACAAATAAAGACAGATTCCAATTAACTCATACATCAGCTAGCAGCATAAGGAACTACTACACTGGTTAAATTAACTGAGAGCAGCCCTTAGATAATCACATTTAGCAGAACAACATTTAAGGCAAGGAGAGCAGAGACATAGGGTACCTAACAAGGGTAAATCCTATGCCATATTTCTGATGCAAGCCAACAGAAAATGAAAAAGCATGAAAATGTAATAAACAACGTTAGATAAACATCACCAATAGTAATAGACCAGGATCTTGTGAAATGTGCTTTGATTAATTGATGCAAAACCAGTCACATACACAGAGCACAATGGCTGTTACAATCCAAACTTCTCCTCCCAGCCTACTACATACAAACTACTTTGCTACTTTCTCCCAAACTGTTCTAACAATAAAAAAAGAATCCCTCTAACTACAACGGCAGCAACCAAACAACAACCTTTTCAATATGTTATCGGGGATTTCATATAGGAGGATGAGAATAACAGGGGTAGGTACAAATTAAATGTGTTCATTAAGACAAAATGGTGGAAGAGCCCGAGTCCACTCTGCTTAATGGCATTGTGCTGTACTCTGTAGTCTAGTTCAGAGATCTCTCACAGGTCGAGATTGACCTCGGATGTGCCCTTTGTAGTCCTCTTTGGCTATCTGGAACTCTGCGCTGCCTTCTGAAATTAGTGAAATGGAAGGAAAGGTCTGCAGATCACCCCATCCCTCATAACTATGGTCCTGACAGTAACAGGGACCTACTGTCAATGTACCTAGCTTCTTAAGGGCTCGATGAGGCATGGAGGACGCTGAGAGGCAGTCGCGCTGGGAAAAGTACTCTGCTGACATTAAACACATACATAGCATGTTTCGTGTGCATTTGGTTTCAAACTGTGCCTTGATTCTTTGAACATAGGATTATAATAGTTAATCTTCAATTATGGGTGTCAATCCCTTCAAAATCCGTCTCTGCTGCTTCATTGGGCGGCTGTAGTGGCTTCTCTGTGACCCTGCTTCTGAGTTTTCAGACCTCAGACTTTCCATTTTCTGTTGAACAAAACCAAATTTTTGATAAAAATAGCTTTTGAACGAAACTTGCCTTTAGTGAAGGGAAAAATCGTGAATAGGAAAGAATGGAGAGGAGGCGGGAACCACATAAATCGCAATCGGAGCGGGGCGGAGAGATATATATGTGAAACAGTAATTGCAATCGGAATCAGAGTGGGGCAGGCGGAATGGTAAACACAAAACTTCCAATGCGATTGGGGAAACCCTTTATAAAACTGAAAATAATACGAATTTCCAATTTACAAAGGGAAAGGCCTTATGTTATGTGAATAGGCGGAAGTATGGTACGGTGGGCCCAGTAGGTCAATTGCAATCGGAGATCGGGAGCGGGGGGCAATCGCAACACATATTTCAAACGTTGTGATGTGATTGATCGGGGGAAGCAGATTGGAGGATCGGAAAAATTGGGGATCAGAGCGATAGGAGATCGGAGGAAAGGGCTTGCGATTATGCGATCGGGCGGATCAGAGCGATGGTGCGATCGGGCAATCGAAAGACGGGATGCGATCGGGTCAATCGGAGGAGAGGAGTGATCGGAGGATCGGAACAGGATTTGCGATCAATGGATCAGGGGATGGTGCGATTGCGATGATCGGAGAGTGTCGCGATCAATCGCAATCACATTTGGTTGCGATTGGAATGATCAGAGCATTCAACATAAAACATGCGATTGAAAAGATTTTTGCGATTGCGATTTAAAAAGCGGCAGGGTTATATATATGATATAACTTTTTTATAAAGTTTATGGGTATGGAAAGGGGAAGTGGTTAAGGGTGGGACTTATAATAAACGTTAATATTTGTTTATTATAAAGTCTCTACGGGGTATGGTTGGGGAAGTGGTTTGTAAATCCATCGCATATGTATTTAAACGATTTGTAATGCGATTTACAATTGGAAAGGGGGAAAAGGGGTCTTAAAAGGGACATGAAACTTTAATAGAACAAAGTTAAAGGAAAAATGGGGAAATTGGGGGTATATGAGGGTATAAGGGCTTTTACTTCACTTAGGCATAGAATTCAATCCAGAAGTCAGTTTTGAGAGTGTAGCATACCGTTGGAAAGCTCTTTTCGGGCTCTTTCTGATGGATCTACTTGGAAGATGATCTTCCACTGATCATGCTGCAGAAAACTTCTCTGAAGGCATGGACATCACTTTGCGGAGATAACAGCTTCTGAATAGTGACTGAAGGCACAAGGAGGCTTCAAGGATGATGTGTTTTAAGGGGAAATGCATTCCTTGAAGGCTCAATAACATTTTAGCCCCCTGTTTGCTTGTCAAAAAATTTATGGGGGGCTAACACCACCATCTCATTTTCTCACTCATCATTTCAGGAGGTTACAACACTGTCTACTCATTTCAGAATTAAATTGGATTTTTTCTTTGCCTACGGAGACTTGCCTTTGCATCACATACAATAAAATTAATTAAATAATTTACATTTACAGATACAATAATATTTCAATTCAACCCTTTCAGCTCTTGGTTCACCATATATTTGTCTTTTCTACTGCTGTCACTATATTTTCAGTTTCTACTGTTATATTCTAGCTCTACTGCACAACTGTTCTGTTTCTTCCGTTACCTATGTCTTTTGTGATGCGTTCACATGCATATCAACCTTTCATCAATCGGACGGTCATCGCACTCCGCCTCTTTTAACTTCCTAATCTAACGGAATTCGCACACCAAATTGCATGTTATTTAATTGTTCCCAACGTACGCGAAATAGGTGGTTTTAGAATTCCATGCGTCGCCCTCTTAACGCTATCATGTTCGTTTCACCTTTTACCACATATCTTCCAAAAGAAGTGCGACAAACACTTACCAGTTTTGTAATCCTACCTTCATTGTTCCGCTTATTTTCCATTTCTGGTTCCACGTATCATTTGACCATTGCCGATGATTTACATGCCTCTATGGTCAATCCTTCATCACACTCTTCTGCACATGCTCCGAGTCCTTTTTCATATTTTCAAGTCTTTCCTTTGTAACCCGAGTCAACCTCCGCTTCCATGGTTTTCTTCATAAAACACTTAGCCCCGGACTTAACTTTGGTTGAAGGGTCCCACAATGCAGTGACCAATCATAGTGCATCGCATTTCACTTTCCTGCAGGTTTTAGCGTTTTATGTTCTAATGCTCCTTTGTTCTCCAATGTGATTTAACAACGGGAAATCCCATACTCCCGGACTTGAAATGCTTTAGGTTTCAGCTTCGATCTGTATCGCGTCTGCTCTCTTTATCGCACTTCGGCGAATCCTGTTACCCAATGTTCCTTCGTCCATATGATCTCCTGATATGCGATATTCCTCCTGCCCTGATTGCGATATGCGATGAAATTCACATCGCTACTTCGCGGTATGCGATGAACTTCGCATCGCCGATGTGCGATATTGTGCTGTGCCGCCATGTGTCCCTTCACATCGCCACATCACATCGCAACTTTTCATCACCACTTCATTATCGCACTTCGCACTTCAGCGATTCAACCTGATTCTTAAGCACTTATTCTCCTGAGCTTGCGATGTCTGCTATGTGATCAGGTCCCACATGATTGCGATATAATCTCTACCGTTGATCTCGTTTAATTTCATCTGTTGATCACTTCGGTCCACGACTATACTTTTGGGATTTAGGAAAGCGAATCCTAGTTCACGGCACTGCGGAGGCATTCCTTGGTACGGAATGGTCATCAAGCATGTGCTACCATAGTGAATGACAACCGTCGATCTGCGGTCAACGCCCGTTGGGCGGGTCAACTGCGGAGGCACCCACTTGGGTTAACCATCGGGCTGTTTGTGCCCCCATGGTACTGTTGATCCCAGATCAATGTTAACCGTGCTCATAAGATGTGCATGAGGTTTAGCCTTTGCTACCTCTACTGCCTTCACAGTTCAAATGTTGCCTTCGCTGCCTTTGCTGCCTTCGCTGCCTCTGCTGCACGCCTTTGTCTTCGCTGTTCAACTGCCCTTGCTACCTCTGCTGCCTATGCTTCCTATGCTTCTTTTCTGCTTCTGCGAATCTCTCCCGAGCTTGTTATTTTGGTTATTGCACTTGTTGCACGTGCCAATCTCTCTTGAGCTCCTTTGCTATCAATGACAATATTTCTAACAGCAAGGCCTCAAGGACAAGTTAGGATATTTCTTGTTGGCCAATAGGCTTCTAGATGCTCTAGTAGGCTTTCCTCTTCCTTTCTTGTTATATAAGGCATGAGGATTCATTGTAAACAGGGGGGGAACTTGATGTGTTAAGAGCAATACATGGTTTTTGAAAGTTGAAGAACAATTTAGTGTTGTGGAGCTTGTGGATGATTTGCCTTGATTGATGGCGATGAAGGCTTGCTTGCAGGATCCCTGAGTTTAGTTAATGGTGATGTATCTCTCATATGTTCATGTTTTTCTTGTTTTCCATATGTCCATCTTTATCTATTGCAACATCTCAGAAGAGTATAGGATGAGAAATGTTGTTTGAGGCACCTCAGTCCTCTTGTTAGTTATTGTTTTCATGTTTTCTTCTACTGGGTTAGCTTAAAGAATTCTTCATTGCTCCTTAGGCCCACCTACGCTTGTCTATTTCATTATTGGATTAATATTCTAGTTTATAAACATGATTCATGATAAGCCCTGCTTGTTTAAGGCTATCTAAACTCTGCCTTGAAATATCTCTTTGATGTATTGATTGTTAGGTTAAGTCAAAGAGGTCTTGTTTCGATATTTCCCTTTGAATATGCTTATCAATTTGCCTCGAAGTTCTTTATAGTTTAATGAATGATGTTTAAGCATTCCCTCTTCATTTATTGATGCTATTTGTCTCTTATATGTTTTCAAATCTTGAAAGTAGAATCATTGAAGTTAGATAAGTTCTCTTGTTTCCTTCTTCCACTGGATTGTTTATCTTGGATGTTTATATGTTTAAAAGTATTGTCACTGAGTAAATGGTGTGCCCTATCTCATGATTAGTATATTTTTCTTATCAATATTAAAGACCTCCCTGTTCATAGGTATTTGACAAAGGATTCTTAACTGCCCTTTTCCCTACCTTGGTTCCCAAACTTATTGTCCATTTCACCTCATACATAAACTTAAAAATATCCATTAACTACACTAGATTTTCCCTGTGATGTACCCCAATTCGCTACCAAGATATCAATGAATTCATAGACTCCATTTCCAAATTGATTGGATAACCTCTCACCCCACCTATCCTACTTGATCATCTTACCCCAACCCAAAACAAACAAACAAACAGACACTTAATAACTAGCCTAAAATCAATCATCCAAAGCGAAAAAGTCCACATCCTTCGCATAATAGAGAGAGCCCTCTCTGATTCCAGGAAGCCTAGGTACTAGGACTCGAATGACTGGTTTGATGTTACCCTGTCATTTGGTTTACCAATCTTCCAAATCACGAGACACTAACATAATGGAGATCATGGTGGGACCTTCTGAGTTAGTGAAAATCTAAGTACCTCTTAGGACTCTAGAATCCCTTTATTAAACAATATCCTATGATTTATAGCTGCCTCATCACTATCACTAACAAAATGGTGACCATGATGTGAGCTCTGATGTTAGTAACAATATAAGTATCCCTTATAACTTCAGAAACCTTCACCAAATCATAGAGAGCTCAAGTTAATAGCCAGAGAGTAGAATCTAGCTTTTTCACCATCCTAGAAAAATGATGACTCAGTTATAGGACATTCTCAGAAACCTTAGGGCTACATATAAGAACGCAGAAAACCCCAAATATTTCCTAGATTGGCTTCTTGTTAGTATTGGTGGTGGACCATAGACACATATCTTCACAACAACTAAAAATATCCACCTCGCAACTCCACTAGCCTCCAGTAGGCCTTCCAACTTTATTAGGATCCCTATACCCTTATAGGATTGTGCCGAATAAACCCTAGGAAGTCTAGAATCCTAGTCACACATTGTGTGAGTTTAGAAAACATAAAAGAGGTAATCTTTACAAAAATTTCAAAAACTTTCAACCTCTCTAAATTTTGAGTTTGAAATCTGACTTCGCAAAGAATCAATACCAGATCTCATCCAGACCCAAACCATCCTACTATAGTTGATGACCTAGAAAATATTTTGTGGCAAACATCTAAAACTAGAAACTTAGCTACTAATAGGCCCATTCATAAAGTAAGATCGGTACCTGAACATCTTACAGCCTTGCAAGATCCCCAGTTTGACTTGCACCATACTAGAAACCTTTTCAGAACAAATTCACAAAGTAGAATCAACCATACCGATCTTGATCCCATAGACTTGCAGTAGAGTCCTAGTAGAGAAGCTTCTCCTTCCACACCACCTGATTTTTAACTTCTCCACCACTTTGGCACTTTTCACCCCAAGTCTGCTCAGAATCAGTTTATTGGTCCGAGTACTTCTGCCGCACCCATTCACACCTCCACTGTGCAAACCACTCCATCTCATATCACAAATCCTTTGCTTGTAAATCCACCATTAGCTCCTATCATGGCAGCATGGTATGCACCCCTTGTGTTGCCACAACCTTTGGTACCTTTTCCAAATGATTACCAATCCATAATCCCACACTTCACTGGGGCTGAATCCATCACTGCCCAATAGCATGTAGATATAATTAATGATGCTTTTTACTACATGGAATTAGAAGAGGAAACCATGAAGATGAGGATGTTTGCCCAAAGCCTAGGAGGAGAAGCTAAGAAATGGTTCAAAAGCCTAACTCCCAACAACATACATGATCTCCCTTCCCTTTACCAAACTTTCATAAAAAAATGGGAAATCAAGAAAAACCCTCTTCAGATCCTCTCGGAATATAGAAATCTCCAAAGAAACATGAGGGAAAGTGTCCAAGACTATTACACTAGGTTCAATAGTGTTTACAACACACTATCGCCAAACATGAAAACCCCACTTGGCCTAGCCTTAGGTAAATTACCGAAATGTTTTGACCTCGACATGGCCTATTAGCTAAGAGAAAGAGAGCCCCTAACTTTAGAAGACATGAAAAAGGGAGCCATAAGTGTAGAGGCCAACTTAATTGAAAAAAGAGCTAGGCTAAGATTAGAAAAGAGGGTAACCTACAAAGATGAAACCATGCCCTCCACCTCCTCATCTGATTCCAATATTGACAACCTACTTAGAACCATGGAAAGAATGATGGAGAGAATAAGCAGAAATGAGAGAACACCCCCTAGGGACAACCAACCAAATACCCAAAACAGAAACCAGAATCAGAACTTTAGAAGGGACCCACCCCAAATCAGACAAAGGGAAAATGATCAAAAAATCAGGCCACCCTTCCAAGATAACTATGTTGATGAAGGGGAAAGAGATATTGAACAACCAGATGAAAATCATCTAAAATTAATAGGCTCTGATAGCGAGGGTGATGTTTTTCTCATAGAAGAAGAACAAGGTTTTTTCTCCTCAAACCAAGATGAAACAAGCTATGAAGATTTCGAAGACCACGAATTGAGATTAGAAAACGGTATAATGGAAGTCCATAGGCAATATGATCTTAGGAGTAAGAAAAACCAAGACAACTCCATGAAAAACAACTCAGACACTGCTGTTAAAAAAACCCCCGAAAACATTCTTGAAAGAACAACAAACAATACCAACAGCATGCCTAAGAAAACTAATCCTATCAAAGACAAAACTAGCCAACCAAGTGGTAACACAAACTATCCTAGTACCTCTACTAGTGGCCCTGAGAAAAATCTATTGACCAAAGCCCCGAATCAGAATCAACAAATTAAAAATGTGGAAAAATTTATGGCTGATAAAACTAATGTAAATATGTCCAAAACTCATGTACCTTTCAGTTTTGAAGGAGAGATCGCTAAAATCAAAATAACCATACCTCTCACTGAACTGGTAGCTCAGGATATGTACAAATATCAAGTTTTGAAAGTTCTAAACGTAGGAAATGATACCAATACTCTGAATTTGACAGATGACAAACCAGAGCTGTTGTTTGGACCCGAAGTAGATGGAAAGTACCAAGAAGGAGCCATTCCCCCATTCTATGTTAGCTTAAACATACACAACAAAATCCTGCATAATGCCATGCTAGACTCTGGTGCCTCTTACAAACTCATGCCAAAGGTAGTGATGGAAGGATTAGGCCAAGAAATAACCAGGCCCTACAAAGATTTGTATTGCTTCGATTCAAGCAGGGTTAAGTGCTTGGGCCTAATCAAGGATTTATGTGTCAATCTGACAAAAATCCCTGCTAAGAGCCTGGTCATGGACATAGTAGTGGCTGAAATTCCCCCCAAATATGGCTTGATTTTGACCAGATCTTAGGGGTCCAAGCTTCTCGGAAACCTCCAACTTGACATGTCTTATGCTACCATCCCAATTTTTAACCAAACAAGGAGACTCTATCGAGAATCTCACATGAAGTATATGGTAAGTAGCCTAGATAGACCCAACAACACCCCTATATATTCCATTCATTCATACTTGGAATCATTCATCTTGTGTAATGAAAATGACCTTGATGAGCAAGTGAATGAATATCCTGAAGATCTAGGCACACTACAACAATCAAATCAGTCCCTCTATGATGAGTTCGACAGTAAAAACTATCATGACCCTAAAAAACCACACGATAATAAAACTAAAATTGATTTTCTGCAAATTGAAAATGAAATGTTAGAAACAAAAACTAGTTTAGAATAGGAAACAGATTGCTCAAAGGAAGGACAAACCACAAAAACACAACTTCTCCTTTTCCTAATCCAAAAAAAATTAAATTCCCTCACAAAAAACAAATCTTTGGGAATCTGGAACAAGATAGTCATATGTTTTTTCCTTACCTAGATACTTCATCATCCAAGAATTTTTCCCTTTCAGAAAAATTGTCAATTCCCACAAATATTGCTATAGATCCCAAAGAAATCTTTGCTAAAGCTAATATAGAGGAAGATAGAATGGGTAAACTTAAGAAGCCTGAAATAATTAAGTTGTCTAAAACTTTATCACTACACACAAAACAAAGAAATACAAGACTGTGCAAAAAATTTTAGAAGGCTTATGTGTGTAGGCAGGCTAGTCTAAAATCTTGTAACACAGACATTGTTCTAAAAATCCCTCCTTTCAAAAAGAATCATGAAAACCTTGAGCAGTTGAGTTCACTTACAAAGAAGGCAAAAGGGCATAGGATTTTTATAGACTTTAGGTACCAGGATCAACCCTTCCAAAAGAACAATAACCTTTTTACCAAAAAAGATCATACTTTACAAAGGGTAGGGTCTTGTAACCAAATCTCATTGCATGGTAGTTTTTTAGGTTACCATCAGATGATACCACTTCAGATCAATCAGATCAAAGATTTTTTCAAGTTTCCTTGGGACAATTGCATGTTTAAAAAAATACTTCCTGGGCTAGAGAGTGCTGGAGACACCTTCTGAAAAACTATGCCTTCAGTTTTCAATTTATTCACTATGGTATACATGGATGACTTCATCATTTGTTTTAAAGATGATAAAGAATACCTTGCCTACTCAAGGAAGATCTTTGACACAAACATATTTGAGAAGCAAGGGTCAAAGAAGAAGCACGAAGGAGATCATGGGTTTTCTAAAAACTCTTGGAATAATCCTTATACCATGTTGTCAAATGGAGGTAACTATGTTTTCTATTTACAAGAGCTGAATGGACAGAAAATGCTAGGAGATCCTTTTGAAGACAGGATGCTCAAACACCATTGCTGTAAAAATCCTTAGCTATAGTTTTTCACTAATTATACATACCATTGTTTGAAGAAAATGCCATAAAGAGAAAAACACAAAAAACATAGAAAAGAATAGAAAAGAGGGCGGATTCAAAAACAAGGTACAACCCCATACCCAAAAAAATAGTAGTTCTGAAAGTGTACAAGCCTAAATGCCACTACTGGTGCAAAAAGAATGTCTTGTTCAGTCATCTAGCCTAATCATGGCTGAACATGTTTTAAATTTGTTGTTGATAAGTTAGTGAAAATAATGCTGGTCAAATCATTAAAGCTTGACTTGTCGAAGAAAATAGATTAGGAAAGAAAGGTAATGGTTCCACATGCTTAAATATTAACCAAAGAGAAGGATAGGGATACTTAGCGAATGATGAAACATAGCTCTCACACCTTCTAGTTTTGTTTGCTTATGAAAATAAAGTTTGTGTGCAGTTTGTCTTGATGCTACGACTCATGATGGATCAGATTGTCTAACCTTGGTTCAATTCATGCTTTAAATTTCTTGTCAAATAGCTTAGAGAATGAAGTCTTTCATACTGCTTAATCTTGACAGTAAAAAAGACTAGGTAGAGAATAAGAAGAGTTCACTAGCATAATCTGAACTCTTGGAAGAAATAAGTGTAGAAGTATATAGTTTATTTCTTTGCTTTCAAAAAAGAAAAGATGTTAATGGGTTTGCCAGTTCAAGTGCACCCAAGGAAGAGAAAATTTTAGGAAATTAGGTTGGGTAGGTAGAAGCAAAGTTGAGCTAATCATTCTTTTAGATAATCAAAATCACTACTTCAGGAAAGCAGCATCAAAAGAAAAGAAGAAAATCTACCCAATGGATGAGGCACTAGTCTTGATAAAACAAGAGATCTGAAATTCTGGACACCTCCTAAAATGGAGCTGCCCTCCCCAAGTCGAGCCACTGTTAGTCATCAGTAATTTTTACCTGTTTAGATGACTAAATTATTTTCCAAGATTTCTAGAAACAAAACTCATAGAAGTCTTATGAGTTCTAGAAATCTCACTGCCTTCATTATCCTTAGGATAAATTTTTCACTATCCTGCTACTCTGTCAAGGCATGGCCATCCTATCACTCCGAGAATACCAAATCATAGACTGATGTCCCTCACTCTCACTATGATTTCCACCTCTACCTATAAAACTCTATCTCTGTTTGCCTAAGCCCTCTATTTTCACACCTTGGTTCACCAAGTAACCCAAAATTTTTCCTCCACTCAACAAGCGCCTCAAGCAATGGTGATTTTAAACTCCCTTTCTAAGATATTTAGGTAAATCAAAGTTTTTTAGTTGCATAGAATGGCAGTGCATAAAAGTGTGTCAAAACCCTGTCTTCACCTCCGAACCCTGTTTCAAGCTTTTCAGTCAAAGATCTATTCCAAAGGACATCCCAATAAGTCATATAGAGTCTCCTAGGTTATGCATTGTCATGGTTCTAAATTCACTGTTTCTACAGATATTCAAAGGTGAAGTAAAGTGAAAACAAGGGTGAAAATTATCATTGTACAAAGACATCAAAAGCCTCCAAGGGTATCTCCTTGATCAAGCATTAAGTTTTCATAAAGATACTTTTCCCATGTTCAAGCATTTTTGCAGGAATCCTTTATAATGGTTAACAGCAGAACAGATGCAAAGTAAGAGGCCTAAAACTCATAAGGGCATCCACAACAAATGAAGAGATACAATAGGCTTAAGTTCACAAAGAGAATCATGATCTCATGATAAGTTGTTGTGAAATGTTTCCCATAAAAAAGCCCATGCATGAGGTCCTGAAGATAGTAGCACATAAACATAACTGTGCACCAACCAAAGATTCAATAATAAAAAAGTCAGAATGAAAAGTCTCCTTGGTTGACTATAGGTAGAGAGTAGAAGATGATATCAGAGAATAATTTCAGGAGTTTGTTAAAGACAACATTCTTTCACTGCAACAAAAGGTCATAAAACTCCATCAAAGAGACAAAAGGTTTTCAGATGACATTTGAAAGCAACCTTCTAAAGTTGAAAAAGATGAAAAGGGTATCAGTATGAAGAACACATACCTCTCAAAAAGGGTCAACATCCATCAAGTAGTCAAGAGAGGAAATAGTTTCAATATGAAAAATGGAAAAACCAAGCAAAATCACCAATTGCCAAGGGTTTTTGAAAGGGGGGCAGCTCCAAAAGAGATGAGAAGACCAAAAAACACTGTCTCTTATAACACCACCTGCAAAAGGAAAAGAGAATGTTAGCAAAAGAAAAAAGGCTTAAAATAACCTTAGTAAAATGGGTTTGTATCTTTAATTTTTTTTTCAAAGGAGTATAAAGACAACCCAAGCAAATGTTTCCCATTCACCATTTGGTTATTTTCAAAATTTGAGGGTTTTCAAGTTTTTCAAAATTTCCTAGCAGAGTTTTGGGCAGAAATTTGAAGTGCTGCGCTCTTGTGCAAGACCACCCATACATTTCCCCGAAGGGCACTGCGTTCCTGTGCAGAGGCGCTGCACGTCTGTAGAAGAGGTAGCATTCAACACTTGCCCAACCAGCGTGCAGAGGAAGTGTGCTGTGCTCCTGCCAACAGCGTTCAGTACTTGCCCGACACCACGTTCAACACTTGCCCAGTCCGTGCAGGAGGTGAACCAGTCTGTGTAGGAGGTGTAACCAAGCTCGAGCTGCACGACAACATTCAGGGGTGACCCAAACGTGTTTAGGGCCACCCAGGAGGTGACTTGACTCCATTCATAGGTGCACATAACTACATTCAGGGCTGCTCGAGCTGCACGACAGCGTTCAGGGGTGACCCAAACACGTTCAAGGCCGCTCGAGCTGCACGACAGCGTTCAGGGGTGACCCAAACACATCTAGGGCTGTTACACCATTTTTTGGTCATCTAACCTATTATCATTAGATGGACCCAAGTACACCATGTAAGACCAATTTTACCCTAAGTAAAATTGCCTTCACTATGTTAAATAACTTAATCTAACCTATTATCATTAGATGGACCCAAGTACACCATGTAAAACCAATTTTACCCTAAGTAAAATTTCCTTCACTATGTTAAATAACTTAATAAACCACATTTATTAGGTTATTTATGGTCCAAACAGGAAACCCCAAAAGGAAATATTAAACAAACCTATATTTGTTTGATTTTCCTCATGGAATAATTAATTAAACCATAATTTAATTATTATTCCCAGTTATGTTTAACCCAAAATCAAAGAAATTAATTAGATAAACCTTTATTTATCTTATTATTTTATAGGAATAATTATTTAAACCTTATTTAGATAATATTCCTTGTTAAATATGACCAAATCACCCACAAATAATTAAATAAATCATTATTTATTTAATTATCTTTCAACCACTTCCTTAAATAATTAAATAAATCATTATCTATTTGATTATCTTCTAACCGCTTCCTTAAAAAGATAAATAAATCATTTATTTATTTATTTTTGACAAATTAAGGGATTTGACCCAAGTCAAATACCTTTTCCCTCCAACAAATATAATAAAATATTCCATAAAAAGTGGATCTAGATCTGGTTAACCCATGCACCAAGATGTAGAATGACCCAATATTTTGTTATAAATAGGAGGGTTTTTCCTACCATTCTTCACCTTTTGTTGCCTATTAGATCACTCTGGATCTATACACTTGGTCACATATCTCCATCATTTGCTCCCATTGAGCTCTATTCTTTGCATTGGGTTTTCTACACCAACTAGAGAGAGAAATATTAGATCTGAAGTGCTGAGGACTTCCAAGAACCCATCCCACTGAGGAGAATTGGATACGCCTTCTTGTTTTCCTCCCAGGTGCCCCATTAATACAAAAATTCTTTCAAAAATTGTTCGTCTTGTCTATTGGTATATGGAGCAAACCCTTGTTTTTACTGCTTAATGTCTTTTCAATCTTAGATCTGGTTGTTTGCAGCTCTTTTCTTGTTCTACTAACCGCAGATCTGAAGATATTGGCAGCCACTTTTGTTGTTAGGGCTATTAGTTATGCGTAGCTAAAGTGGTCCTTTTTCGTACACTTCGACAAAGGATTCATACTAACAAATGGCGACTCCACACGGGTTTTAAATTACGACAGCTGTCGTTTTTCATATTCCTGCATATCCAGCTACTTCAGACCCTAGGGTTTCTTTTCAGCTGTTTATTTTTCCTATTTTTATGTTGTTTTTCTCACATAAAAACCTAAAACATTAAAATTTCTAACTTCCGTGTGTTTCTGGCCCTATTGCCTGAGATGACGACACAGTACCGTGAGGCAGCAACACACATCACGGCTGAGACAGGACGGGGGTCGCACTTTTTTATTATAACTGCGACCTGGACCTCCGGGTTGCACTTTGATAATGTATGACACGGACCTCCGGGTTGCACTTTTCGGCCTACTCTGTGACACGCCGAAAACGGGTCGAGCTGTTGACTTTGCCATTTTTTCAATGGTTTTTACGCAATTTTAGGTTTTTTGTGACTTAAATCGGGGGTTTTCCGGCCTGTTGTCTCACCCGCTTTGACCTAGTTACGATCTGTTTTTACTCATCTAAGTGGGAACCTAGCCCCCTAGGGCTTTAGTACCCTCCACTTTTTGTGGAAGAGTTTTAGCTGTTTCAGCCGTCTGTTTTTCAGAGTTTCGGCCTTCCCTTTTCCAGATCTGCTACCTCCTTGTCATATCCCTTTAAATCAGCCTTTCTTCCTTTCAAATCACCTCTTGTCGTTTTGTTTGGACCTCTCTTTAGGACCTCCTCCCTGTCCTTGCCGTTTTTTGCTGATTTCCTCCCTTTTTCCAGCCACCTTGCCTCTATCTCTTGGCTGTGATCTGCACCTCTTTTTAGCAGCTTTATCCTTTAGATCCCTGTCCCTTTTGACCTTAGATCTATTGGCCTCTTTTCCGTGTGTTTTACCTAGATTTTTCCCCCTTTTTAGATTAGTTTTGAGAGACCCGCCTTCTTGGGTTAGATCGATGCACAAGTAGGTGTTAGTTTTCTGTTATTTCAACATTATATACTGTTCTCTGCAGATTTATTTTCAGTTACGCAACACACTTTTTTCTTGCTCTCAAAATGAAAAGGGTTTAAAAATTAAAATTAACGCACACCACACACTAACCCTAAGTGAAGAAGCACCTGGTTAACACCGCCTGGAAAAGACTCTAAAATCAATTGTCACTGCACCTTTTCTGCCCTTGACCTCACTTGATTCTGTCCCTTTCTGCCCTTTTCGGTTTCCTTCTTCATCATTGCACCCCCAAGGCGCCTTTCTCGAAGACTTCTTGGCCTTCACCCTCAGTTTTCGATCGATCGACCTGCTCCGCCCTGCCGTCATCGAGCTAGTCCCCCTCTGAGTCCGCACTCCGACTCCTCTCCTGATTCATCGGGTTCTCCTTCTCCTCCTGGTTCTCCCCTTGTCACCTTCACCATGTCTGGTCTAGGGCCTAATGCTGGTGGTGCTCCAGGCCCTAATGCCGGACCTACTACTAGCGGAACCGCCACGGGAACTACCTTGGCCATACCCTTGCTGCCGTACATTGCAGGCCTCAGCCTCCCCGATTTCAATCAGTTGATCAACGACCCTATCCGCCACGATGTTGGTTGGCCTGCCATGCCAACCAAGCTCCCCTCCGACATCCCTAAGTTCGAAGGCCTTGCTGGAGAAGATCCAACCAATCATGTCCGATCTTTCCACATGTGGTGTTCCTCCAATTCCATTACAGATGACTCCATCCGTCTTCGTTTTTTCCAACGCACGCTTACCGGCGAAGCTTCTAAATGGTATGTTGAACAAGCCACCTCTTCCCATACCACCTTTGCGACCCTTGCCCAAGCCTTTTTATCTTATTTCCAGCTCCCTCTCCGATACGATATTGGCATGGAGCTCTTGACTTCATTCAAGCAAACCTCTTCGACCCACCTTTCCGCCCATGTTCAGGAATGGCGACGAAGACAAAGCTTATGTCGAGCCCCGCCCTTCGAAGATCGGGTTTACATGGACTGGTTCCTTCGCACCCTCTTAGCTCCTATCGGCAAAGATGTCGCCTCTCACTTTCCTCAAACTGAAGAAGCTGCCCTCCAAATAGCCTTGAAATATGACCTGATCTACGCTCAATCTGGTTATGTTTATACCGTTCTTCTTGACCTCCCCAGGCCCGGCGGCGCTAATGCCCCGGGGGCATCTCATTCCGCCGATGGTATCGTTGGGGCCCTTTCTCATCCGTACGCTCAACCTCTTATGGGCTATGGTCTCCCTCGGGGAGGGGCCAACACCTCTAGCACTCTCCCCCCTCCCGGTAGCATGTATCGAGGATACGGCATGCCTCCTCCTTTTGCACAACCTCCTGCTTACCTCAATGTTTCCCAACCTAACCATTACCTTTATCCGCATCCTGGTGTGCCAGCTCCTCCATCATATGCGCTTCCATCTCCCTTGCCTCCTCCAAACCCGCAACAGCACTTACAGCCCCCTTCAGGGAAAGTATTTGCACAGCAGGGTGCGATTAATCCCCCTTCTTCTCAAAGAAGGCAGAGAGGCAATCAAAACCAATCTACCCCTGGTACCCATGGACCCAATTCCGGTGTGGACCCTAACACTACCAACCAGCAATAGGGCACTCAGCCCAAGCCGGACAAGCTGCTTCGCACAAATAAGCCTTGTTCGTGTTGCGGTGTTTATGGTCATTACACCCATGATTGTCCCCTCTTACCCCAGATGCGGCAGATGTGGGATTCTCAAGCCACATTGCGCAGACAACATGCCTCCCCTCATGCTCCTCCTAATGTGGCCACTACTGTGAGAACATGTTCTGCGATCCTTTCCCCTTGAGATTAGTGGCTACCAACACACTTTGACGGCCAGTCACGCCACTCCCCCTTCCTTTCGGTTCCTCGATTGCAGGATCCTTATGATCTGCTCCAATCCTTCCCCGTCGTCAGCCTTCTGCCTTCAGCTGGTCTCGCAGTCCCTCAACCTCCTGCTCTGATCTTTGACCTCCTCGCCGGGTTCTCTGAGCCTCTTTGACTACTAGTGGCCCACCCTTATCCCACAACCCCATAAGAGTTCATACAGATTCTCAGGTCTTATCCGTAGGAAATAGCGCTTCGATCCAACAGGAAATATTCGTATAGTATAGTAGATGATTTGGCGCAATCTCATGTTGCCATTTCCACACTGGAACTCCTCCAGTTGTGCCCTTCCCAAAAGAAGGCTCTACTATATGCCGTGGGCATTGTAGATCTCGCTGATGACCAAATGATTGTCTTCGACGCCACTCAATCAGAGCATCCCCCTCTTCCTGATTTCGTCGCCTTGCAAATCCCAGTCAAAATCCGGAACACCAACGTTTCACGGTGTATAATTGATGAGGGGCATCCACCTGTGTGATGTCCGCTTCGGTTTGGAAACACCTCAGATCTCCTGAGTTGGCCCCTTCCACGATCACCCTTCGAGCGTGGGATGGCCACGCCTCCCATCCCATTGGCCTATTCCTTAATTGTCCTATCACTCTTGCGGGCAAGAATGTTTGCGTTGAAGTTGAAGTCATCGACCCCCCTCTAGATTAAAACATTCTCTTAGGGTAGTTCTACACTTATGCCATGTCTGCTGTCCCATCTGTAGTTTTTCGCAAGATGTCTTTCCCTCATAATGGAAAGATAGTCACCATTGACCAGTTGACATATCATGAGCCAAAATCCCAGACCTCACCTGAGACGACCATCTCTTCCGTAGCCAACAAGAAAACCGTCGATTCCTTGACCAGTGTCTCCCCCGGCATTTACAAAGATTCCTCCCTGCTTGGAACTTTCCCTAACCTTCCCCCCCCTCCTGTCACCGATCCCAGCTTATCGAATGTTTGCATGATGCAATCGTCTCAGGCTACCCTTACGCGGCCTACCTCGGCTAGTCAGCAACCTCCCCCTCACCCTCCGCACCACGCTCCTATCCATTCATCTCAGCCAGCCGGACCTCCTCCTTCTACTCCTCCCCCTACAGCTGGTATCCCTGATCCCCTTTATCCTCCTGGCTCGGTTCCCCCAGGCCTTAACCATCTCGGAGCCGTCCCTCCCGGTCATTACCCTGCTGGACAGATACCTTTCCTAGCTCCCCCTCCCGGAGTATATTATGTCCCCGTCATGGCCACCCTCTCTCTCCCTAACTTGACCTTGGGCATACCGGTCTGGTACCTTGATCCCCCAGCCACCACCCCTCCTGGTCACCCCAAACCCTACATGGCTTTGACACTGGTTCAATCGGTCCCCCTCGCTTCCTCCATTGCCACTGTGCCCCCAACACCTCCACAGGACCCTTCTCCTGTCGTGACGGCTCCCGGGAAGAAAGGAAAAGCCCGCAAGGGGGCACCCAAAGACAAGACCACCACAACTAACCCGGCCCCTCCTCCCCCCGCAAAGCCTTGTGCCTTGTGTGATGTCACCGGTCATGCCACCCATGCTTGTCCTGAGTTGCCCCGTATTCAACCCATGGTTAAAGTTGCGTTCCCCGAGTCTATGGTTCCTGAAGCCTCCATTCCTTCTTCGTCTGTAACCAAGAACCCCAAGACTCTCCGCACCAACAAACCCTGTGCTTTGTGCGGTGTTCATGGCCATTACTCCCACCATTGTCCTCACCTGATGCATTACCGCGCCTATTTAGAGGTGGTTCGAGAGTATGAGGTTGAACAAAATCAATCCGCCTCTCCCATCCTTGCGCAGTATGCTTCAGGTCAGCCTGAGGATCCCCTCGCTCCCATTGACATTCCCCCCCTGATGTTCAGATGACGGAGTCTACTGTAACCATTCTTTACCTATTCTCCTATGCGAGACACTTGGAGCCTAGCTCCCCTGCATCCTCCCCTGTTGTGTCACCTGACCACCCCTTTTCTACCCGTACACGAGATCACTCCACCCGTGTCTCTGTTGACCTCCACAGCTCGAGTCCTCATCATACTTTGGATAGCCCTCATATACCACCCTCTAGTTTGTATATGAGTCATAGTCATCCTACTCCTTGCACTCCCTCCCGTAGTTGCCGCCCGATGTCTTCTGTGCACTCACGCTGCCGTCATTGCCTCTCCTCCCCTCATTTGTTGTCTTGTAACACCATTCTGCAGGACCCCCCTTCCACACCCTTTATCGATTACACCGATGGTGCAAGTCATTACTCCCGGAATCTAGCCTCGGCAGGTTGGGCCATCTTCACCCCCTTGCATGCCCTTGTTCTCTCTAACAGGGTCTGCATTGGTTCTGCCACCAACAATCGGGCCGAATATGATGTAGTGCATGGTATCTTAGCTGATGCCCTCTTCCATCGCATCCTCCATCTGCACATTCGTTTGGATTCCCTACTTCTTGTCATGCAACTAAATGGTGTTTATCATGTGCATAACTCTGTGCTGTTTAGACGCTATTTACGAGTGAAACTCTTGATACGTGCATTTGAAACCACAACTTTCAACCATGTACCTCGAGAACAGAATCACTATGTAGATAGTATTGCAAACCATGTTCTAGATTGGCATTTATCACACGCATTTCATACAAGACAATAACATTCATAATCATTAAAAACAATGCATATCCATAATATGTGTCGCAAAAACATGTGTTTAGAGTCCATCTACTCTGATACATATGACATGCCCATAGCATGTTACAAAAAACTCAAAACTGGGGGCACCACCTGCCCCTACATACACACTAGGGGGCACCACATGCCCCACATCTAATCACTATCTGGCGGATCCCGAGCCAATGGCTCTGCCCTTGCAGCCTGTAGATCACGCACTGCTTGACCGACCATCGCCATGCGCCACATGACACCTCGCCATTCCGAGGGTAGACCAACACATGGCTCTATGTATTGGTCGTCTAAGTCCTACCACCCGCGTTCTGATACTCCGGTCAACAACCTTTCGCATCTACGGCGGATGTCCTCCAGAAGGGCGTCCGCATCCTCATTATGCACTGCTCTCGACCCACTTGGACCTGTAGCTCCAGATGCTGCCGGTCATCCCATATATCCGGCCAGTTTTACCGGCGCTATATCTGCATGCCAATAGTACATGAATCAGTACCCTAGCTACTATTCAAAAAACTATAACATGCCCATACAAGAATAGCAATCTGTCACTTACCATCGGGCCCCCAGACTCGACTAGGCAGAAGTGGCAGGTCTGGACCTCCACAATAACTCATCCCACTATAGGGATAGTCGTCTATGTATAACGGCATCTGATCCCAATGGGAAAAAAACTCAGGTCGAAACACTCGCCCGACTGCCCCTCCTCCTCCTCTGCACAGTAGCCACCCCCACCGGTGCATCCTGGGCTCTCTCGGGCCCTCATCTAGAAGCTGTATATGAGGCCGCAAGGTCGAGATCTTCTCAAAGAAGAAGGCGCACAATAAAGTCCCATACGAGCAATCGTGGTTCACTTGCCGCTTGCAGAGCGACAACTGTCGTTTTAACAACACCAGCATCATTTGGGCCCACCCATAGTAGGTCCCACTCAACACACTTTCCACAAGCATCATCTGTCCCCCGGTGATGTGATGGAACGCCTGGTTGCCCAGGATACGCAGCACCGCTGCGGCCACTGCATGAGTTTCTAGCCTCTCTAGATCCCCGATTAGTATCCGAGTCCCCTTGACTTGGAGACCCGATCGACAATATCATTCCACAAACTCCATAATATGCCGCCCCTGTGGTAATACTGGCTACGTGTTTCCCACCATCCCCAGTGGTGGGAGCCCCGTCAGGAAATACACATCCTGGACTGTCAGTTTGATCCTGTGCCCCTGCACTAAAAAGACCTCATGCTCTGGATCCCAATAACTGATAATCTGGGCCAACAAGGGCTCTCCTGCTCTCATCAACGGGTTCTCCAAAAAATTTAGAACCCCACACCTGGCCAACACACGATGGCACCCTGATCTGCCTGGATCTCTGCCCATAATGTACCCAGGTCTCTCTCTCTCCAGTTAACCCGTAAATCTGCCATACCTGCACAAACACATCATCTTTTTCAGCATACAGATCGGGAATACCATAACCAAACACAAAAACCCAACTCCCAGCCATAAAACAGCACCAAAACCACCTCATCTCCCAGGTCGCAGTTTTCACGCGATTAAAGGACAGGTGCACAGTTTTCCACGAAACTGCGTCAGTCGCACTCTTTGGCTGAGGTGCGGCCAGTTTGTATAGAAGAAGGAGAGATCTGTTTCTAGGATTTGGGCTCTAAGGCGAGAACTTTCAATCCATCAAAATGAAAGAGTAAGGTTAGGCCTCTTACCTGCCACTGATGGATCTCGATTCCAACGATCGGTTTGTCCGCTACGCTCACCGCAAGATTTAGGGCCTTCTCTCCTCTCTACATTCACCACAGCAACACTAGCAAAT